>JAQFVV010006868.1:0-277500 GCA_028023455.1 Epiperipatus broadwayi
CCCTTTCATATGTTTTGATGCCCTCAGTATGAATACCCATATCCAACGATGTATTATTAGTCTGTAGATTATTATTCAGATTATCATTATTATGTAAAACATTATTATTATGTACATTATAGTTTATTAATGAAATCATGTATTTAAAACCATTAGTTAAACATTTTGCACCATTCATATTCAAATGCAGGCCATCCCGGGCCAAAACTTTAACTAGGTTTTCTTTTAATAAAAAATTCCGAATGTTGCAGGACATAAATATTATTTTGTGTATTACTTAAAAAAGACAATATTTATTAAAGTCATATATCCTATTATTAATAATGCTTAACCGTAATGGGTCCATAGCATAATAATTATTTTGTAACCGATGCAAAACTTGAGAAAATGTAGTCGAAATTCTAGGGTAATAAGAACGAATATACTCTATTAATTTCAAAATATGTACATGTATATTATTCCTAAATGAAGAAATATCATTACTCCCAAGATGAACAAATAAAAAAACTAATCTTGTGTTTATTATTCAACTTATTAAAAAGAGCAATCCCATCCAAAATCGAAGCTCCGCACCTATAATTAATTTGTACTCCATTATACGAGTTGAATCCCGGATAAAAAATGTGTAACAACTTCAAAGACGAATCTCCAATAAAAGCCACATGATTTAATGACAATAAAGTTCTATTTTCCTTAGCAAGTAAAGAATCCATGAAAATAATAAATATACAAGCCAATTAAAGGAAAAATAAAAACATAATAAAAACACAGAATTACTTCTATAAAAAAGCTTTTATATGTCAACCAGCAGATTAGTTTTCATCAGAAAGCAAAATGGCTACTTACAGAAATATTACAGACAGATACGTATCAGATAACAAAACTAATTCCTAGGCTAAAAATCTTTAAAAATTTTGTATAATATATAAATTTACAAAACTTTGTATAAAAAATACTAAAAAAAATATTTCACAAAAAACATTTTAAAAACTAAAACCATACATACATTATTATTATATATTAAAATATATCAAAAACATTAAAATATATTATTATATATTGCACACACTAAAAAACTGTATATATACATATGTTCTATTATATGTATTTTACTATATATATATATATATATAATAGTAATAATAACAAGGCAGATGTCACATGACTTATATATAACTTGCACTTACAAATATGTAAAATTAAGAGCGTGCTAATAGCTCTAAACAAGCTTTTTTTTTTATTTATGATAAATGCTACTACAAGAGAAGGCATTCAAATCATTTTTATCTTGGATTGTCCCCATCCCCAGACTGGTTTCGACCTATGGGTCTCTTCAGTGAGGAGTTGGGACATTAGATTTAAAAAACAAACTCAAGCAAAGCATTTATCTAAAAGATAATTGTTAGAAGAAGATCTGAAACTTTTAGACATCTACATGTCTTTAAAGTCAGCTCTCCAACTGAAAAAATCATATGGGCCTGAACTTAATTCAGATACTCCATATATTAGTAGGCTTAGCTCTTTAATTTAGCTAAAGCCACAACAGCAAAATAATAATAGTAATAATAACAAGTCAGATGTCACATGACTTATATATAGCTTGCACTTACAAATATGTAAAATTAAGAGCGTGCTAATAGCTCTAAACAAGCTTTTTTTTTTATTTATGATAAATGCTACTACAAGAGAAGGCATTCAAATCATTTTTATCTTGGATTGTCCCCATCCCCAAACCGGTTTCGACCTATGGGTCTCTTCAGTAAGGAGTTGGGACATTAGATTTAAAAAACCAACTCAAGCAAAGCATTTATCTAAAAGATAATTGTTAGAAGAAGATCTGAAACTTTTAGACATCTACATGTCTTTAAATATATATATATATATATATATATATATATATATATATATATATATATGCACACACACATATACACACATATATATATATTCTAACCCAGTTAATAAATTCTATTAAAGAATTCGGAAGCATAACGATTCGTATATGAAGATCTTCACCCATATAGAACGGTAACAAACCATATTTTACCTAATAGCTCGACGTTTGGTTAGTTATAATAATTCAGCTACAGCGATATGCAGTCAAGACAGAGATAGAATTTTAAAAAAAAATTATCATTAATAAAATAAATTTAAAAAGAAAATTTAGAATAAACTACCATTCTCTCTCTATCCAAAACACATTCTCTGAGCTGTAAGTACTTGCAATGTTCGACAATGATGATGATTTTTTTCATGTCATTGTTAATATTACTGACTAAAACAAAACATTCATTAATTTGCCAATATGATCTCAATATTTTTGTTATTATACAATTAGAAGTTTCAATCTCTTAAGCCATGCCACGCTTGTAATATTGATCATAATTGATCACTCCTTAATTTAAGAGAACTTATAATAATGACATTAATCTCAGGGTTCTCTGTTATATTTAAGAAAAATGCTCGGCAGTATTGTGTTGTCGCATATGACTGACATTCTGGTCGGCTATAGGAAACATTTACCTTATTTAAATTCCAGGTATCTTCATCCACATATCAACTATTATAATATTTAAAGAGATGATAACCATATTCAATAACAACGCATAATTTTGAATAATACAGCCCTTTTTATCCAGAATCTCAGTCGGAATGATGAAAAGACAAGGGTGCTTTTGTGTCCTTCCATCATCCATGACAACACAATAATTTAACTAAGATTTATTACTTAGACACTTCACTTAAATGTGTACGGAACAATGTGCAACCAAAGCTAGTAGTTTGGGAATAAAGTCATTTTTACACACACATAAAATAAAATGTCTTGGTCTGAAGTTTTCAATCCCATAAATAATTCTTATTAAACTAAAATATAATGAAATATTCCAATCTGCTTAAATTTATCTGTCTGGTGTATTGAGTTTTAGGAGTTTAATGATTTCGGACTCAAGGAAAGTATTGCAAGTATTATGCAAATACACTTTTATTTAGCACACAAGAAAAATGACTCTAAACAACGTGTAACAAGACTATAATTTATTATTAAAGTTTAACAAGATTATAATTTATTATTACAGTTTAACAGGACTATACTTTATTATTAAAACACTAAACAAACATATATAATTTATTCGATCCCATATGGATAAAACAACATGTAACTAACATTAATTTGTCTATACTTTTAGACCTGGATTAGAACTACTACTTCATCTTTTTACAATTATGCAAATTGAATAAAAAAAATACATATTATTATCGATACATCAACTCATCCGTTTAGTGTATCTTATATGAGCTTCTACTTAACTTTATTAACTAAATATTAGTTTTGGAATAAAAACAATCTGATTATATGCAATACGTAAAACGATTTTTATGATAATATATTTAATTAAACGATGGTTTGTATTTAGATAACTTATTATAATTTATGGGCTATTTATCAAACGTTACACTTACTATTTTTATATTTAACTTAATACCACTTAAGTTGTGATACACACTTTATTCATAAGGATAATTTACATTATTAGTGTTGCTTACTCATTAACCAGAATTAAACATTGTATTTGAATCCTCCATTGGTAAATAAGCGTTTCTAAATCACGCAATTTTAAACTTACTCTCTCCATTGACTTACATGTGAATTACTAGCAATATTCCGCCGCACAATCCAGATATTGATCATAGTACTAGCGCACTATTTATACTAAAATGGATCTTGAGGAATTAACACCTCCAATATACCCGTTATCTTGCCCTAACTTTCTAAACAAAACACAATAATCAACACCTTCCGTGGTGGAATTATCTCTATTTTCTCATGAGGAATATGGAATAACACCGAAGGTCAGTAGAGTTAACTACTACATTAAAATATTTTGGTGGTTTCTTGCCTCTTACTTGGGCATAATACGAACACACACCAAATATAATCCTCTCCTGGGATTTAAACGAATGAAGTATACTACATGCGAGATAAATTCTTGATCGTCCTAACTATGAGAAGCGATCACTTGGGCTATAAAACATGCCCGAATACTAGATTTAACTATTCCCCTCATGGAAAACAAAGCTTTTGGGGAAATCATTTTCATCCCACAAAATAAACATATTATAAAGATTACCTATGCTGATATTAAGCATATACTGATGCTTTATCTGGGCAAGACAAGCAAATACACTAATTATACTAAAATTATGTTACGGGGTATACTTAGATCAACATCTGAAATCAATGGATATCACAGAATAAAAGTATAATAATTTTCATTTTACCAAAGGAACATTCAACAAGTAATTGGTAGCATATTATCTTGAACTAAATAAAGTGAATGTGTTAATAAAGAATAATTGGGAATAAGTTCCTCAATTAATACAGTATAAATTCGTTTCAAGCTTTAGACAAGAAATATCTTGTATAGCAATTCTTTTTAATTACTTCTGATAATTTTTTTTTTTATTATTATTATTTACTTTACCTATTAAGTATCTAAATGTTTTTCTTTTACGCATCTAACATATAAAATTTATACCCATAATTGCATATAATAGTTAAAACACATTTTATAAAAAAAAAATTTTCCATGTCAAATATAAATTTAACCTAGAATAATTACATGAAAACATACCTTTATGATTACAAGGTCATTTAAATATTACTTGACTATACAGCCTTTTAACCTGTTGATATAAAAAAAAATACACATAATTTTACAAATTAGTAAAAAAAATCATTACTTAACAAATGCTTATTATCTCACTAGAAAAATGTTTTCCGTTGGGCAATTTATCCAGATGAAGAACTTGATCCAGTCGTAGTTCACGAAGCAAATTTAAAATAAGAAACACATTTTATTATTTCATTTATATAAAAGTTGCCTCCATTCTGGTGCACTTAATAAATTAGGCAAAGAAAAACATAGCAGCGTTGGATGTTAACTCTTCCTTGAATTAAACTGCTATAATTTTGGGATCCAAGAAAACAATACATATTCTAACGTAGACGAATATTTTATTCTAAACGATAACACACACAATTCTTTTCCTTTTCTATTATTGATGATACGTACCATTTTTAGCTAGCTGGCTTATGAATAAAAAATAATGCGCGAATTTTCCAAGATACTATTATTATAATGACTGCTACTGACTTACGTGGATATGAAGTTTTAATGACTCCAATTGATGTATAATATAACATATTATATTATGGTTATAATTAAGTCACTAATGTTTTTAGTTTTTGTTCCTACTCTGGGAATTGTAATTTTTCTTTAATAGGGAATTCTCCGTAAAATGCACACATACAAATTTTCCGATATTTGCCTTGAGAAAATTTATATATATATATTTTTTTAAATATACAGGTGCATAAGTAAATATCATTTATCATTAATATTATTTCTAGATAATTTTCAGTGAATAAAACATATTTTAACGTGGGGAACTTACATTATTTTCAAAGGCAGACAATTTCTTTTAGAAAGAGCGCAAAATTTTTCTAGTTAACTTTCCTTGGCTTTTATAATATGTCTTTTAATTATAATTTTTCTTTTATACCATGAAAAGATCATTAAATAAGGTAAAGTTAACAAATAATTGATTATTTCCTGGAAATTACTTATATTACTTAATTTAAATATAATGACATTTTCCGTGATTGCTGTAGTTAATATGGTCATTTTGAACTTTAGCACAGGATAGTATATTTTTGCGTATAAAAAGCCTTAAATAGGTAGATAGCAACAGAAGATCAGGATGTCCCACCAAAAAGGATTAGCCACACATGATATTATTAAAATTTTACTTGACTTATATTTATTTCTGCAATTAAAAATGAAAAAAAAATTTGTTACCGAATTTCAGCACTGCTCCTTCCTTGTAAAACTAAAGTCAGACAATCTTTCTTCAAAAAAAAATTGGCGGTCTTGTTTTAGCGACCTCTTACAGAAAAATAATCATTTAATTATACCATAAATAAAAGAAAAGAAAAAAAACCCATTACAATCATATAGTTTTCGTATTATTTACCTGGATTACAAAGTAATTTGACAATATAAAAAAAATAATAAATACATTAAATTAACAATCATTGATGTATAATTCTTTAAACATTATATATGAAAAAAAAAACCACCAGAAGTTATTGTGCTTTATGATAAGACACTCATCCACTCTCCCTCTCTACCCATCCAAAATCAATTACTGTTTATGATATGTGCTTTTATACTATATTAAATTGCTCTTATTGTTAACATTTTAATTAAATTATTCATGCTCTTCTTCAAAATGACATTGAATTACTAAATTTATTAGTTATTTGCTTAAAACACGTTAAAGTGAGTAAATAGCATATTTTATTAATCACTTAATATTATTATTATTTTATTTTTTTTATTTTCTAAAAAAGGATAGCATTGTTTTCCTGTGGAAATAATGCCAAATAAACCAAGTGTCAATAACACTAGGTTACAATTCTCCCACCATTATAATAAATAAAAAACAAAATAACACATACATTATTAATATTTCTTATTGTATTGCTAGGTCTATATCATACTTCTCTTAGAAGTTAATAAATTCAATCTTACAGATTTAATTTTGTTTAGGATATGGTAGTAAGCTTCGGGCATTATAGGTACCTCTTGTTCCATCAGGGGTTGAGACCAAAAAGGCATTCTCACCCACTTGTTTCACAATTTCATAGGGGCCTTCATAAAGATACATGAATTTTCTAAACATATGCTTCCGGAGATTACTCACATGGGGAGTTCTAATTAAAACAAAATCATGGACTTTAAAAGGATGTGGACTGGTTTTGGAATAACGAGTGCGTTTATCACCCATCTTTTTAAGGTTAATTCTGGCCAGCGCTTGGTCATGTTCCACATTAATATTTTCCACTATTACGGGTAACGGTGTTTTGATTAGTAAAGGTTCAGGTCTACCAAAGTGCAGCCGAATTGGAGACATCCTAGTAGACTCATTAATAGTTATATTTATATAATTAATCACCTGTGGCAACTTATTGACCCACTGTTTGTGATCCCATTCTATATATACTCGGAACAACCTACTTATCTCACGCATGATTCTTTCACTTGGATTGGATTGGGGATTTCTAATCGAGCACATGATATGTTGAATATTTTGCTTCTTACCCCACTTTTTCCATGTACCAGAAATGAATGCAGTAGCGTGGTCGGTAAGTATTGAAGCTGGTTTTCCTATTAATGGAATTTGATAAGTTTCCAAGCACTTAATAACATTTTTAGCATCTGTTTTTGGAACTGGGTAAGCAGAGACATATTTGGTAAAAACGTCATACATCACAAGAATAAATTTTTGACGGTTGAAAGGTGGAAGTGGTCCATAAAAGTCCAGTGCCAATAATTCATTGGGCTGACTGGGCAGTATGGGTTGAAGTGTTCCCACATACGATTTATTTTGAAACTTAGTTTTTAAACAAATCTTGCATTCCCTAAGTCTACGGGCAATGGATTCAGACATCTTATGAAAATAAAAATGCTTCTTAATAATAGGTTCAATTTTCTGAATTCCATAGTGTCCATATTGGGCGTGAACATAATCTATGAGTTTATTGACTAAACATAAAGGAATAATCACTCTCCAAAAATTTTCATCTCCCCTTTTTACTTTCTTCATTAAAATTCTATCTTTAAACCTATACCCCTCTTTAATTCTATCAGCATATCTACTTTTCTGACCTAATTTAGCTGGATCTGATAAGAAGTGAACTATTCTCTCCAGCCTAGCATCCTGTGCTTGCAGTAATTCTAAATTTGTATAATCTCTAACTATTTCTTCCTCTAACAAACTAGACATATTACAAATAATTATATTTTCAGTACTGGGGTTCTGATAATTAACAGAAACAGGATTGTGGCTAAGAATATCTGCAATGACATTATCCTGTCCTGAACAATATATGATTTCATACTGATACTGTTGGAGATAGAGGCTCCATCTGATTAATCTTTCATTATTAAGGTAACTCCTGTTGAGAAACTCTAAACTACGATGATCAGTTAATACTATAATTTTTGATCCCAACAAAAGCTGTCTAAGTTTTTGAAATCCCCACACAACAGCTAATGCCTCTTTTTCTGTGGTGGTATAGTTAAGTTCCGCTCCCCTTAAATGTCAGCTTAAGAAATATAAGACTCTAGGTTCCTTCTTCTCATTAAATTGATATAGAATCACCCCTAAACCGAACCCACTACTGTCGGTTTGCAAATAGAACTCTTTATTTAAATCTGGATAGGCTAAAATTACTGTTTTTAAAAAATTATCTTTAACAATTTGGAATTCCCTTGTATGTTCCTGGGTCCACCTCCACTTTTCACATTTTTTAATAAAACAGATAAGTGCATAGTATCATATGAAATTTTTTTATAAAACCTGTGATAGTAATTACACAGTCCCAAAAACGATCTCAAGTGCTTTCTGGTTTTAGGGACGGGAAACCTTTGAATGGCGGCAATTTTGTCTGGGTGAGGTTTGACCCCTTCAGCACTAACCAAATGACCAAGAAAAGAGATTTCTCGGGCAATTAAAATACATTTTTCTAAGTTGATTTTTATATTGTTATCCGAACACTCACAAAGAAACATGCTAAGATGCTGTAAATGATCATTTAAATTTTCCGAAGCAATGACAATATCATCAATATATATAACTAACAAATTTTTCAGTTCTTTTGAAAAGACCATATTCAAGCATCTGATAAGGCCAGCCCCACTATTAATTAAACCAAAGGGCATCCTTTGAAAAATATAAGATTGGCCCTGGTAACGGAATGCCGTATACTTTTGATCATTTTTATGGAGTGGGATTTGCCAATAGCTGGCGGTTAAATCAAATGTGGAGAATATGCTCTTCCCTTTGAACTTCGTCAATAATTCCTGAATAGGTGATGGTATGTCATGCTCTGGGACAGTATGCTGGTTAAGGGTATGTGCATCCAGACAGACTCTAATGGATCCATCTTTCTTTTTGACGACTACTAATGGATTCACATAAGACGAAGGAGTGGGTTTAATTATCTGCCAGTCAATCATTTTGTTAATCTGCTGCTGAACCTCTGCCTGGTATTGGTAAGGAATAGGATAAGTACGCTGCTGGAAAGGTTCATTATCTTTCAAATTGATTCTATGAACATACCCTTTTAATATACCAGGTATTTTGGAGAAAACACAACGATACTGGAACAACAACTGGAAAAATGGTTTATAGTATTCTGTGCCAATAATACATGAACCATCCAACTTAACTTTAATATTTACATCAACTGTTGTCTCCTGTATGGTCATTAATTGATTCATCTGACTATTACAATTGACTACAAGAGGGCAAATCTCCTCTTTACATCCAAAAGTTTCATCTCTGTAATTAATATAACAATTATTTAGAGTCATGAAATCCGAACCAATTATGGCTTCATGAATCAAACCTGGCATGATTAAAAAGACATGCTCAAATTTGCACAAATTAATTTCTAATGCAATAAAAACCTGTCTATTAGATAACTTAGTCTTTCCATTAGCAAGTATTACCCTAATCACCTTAGTTGGTAAAATTGGAATAGATTGGTCAGCTGACTGAATTTTCAAGTAAGTTTCTTCAGACAACAAGGAAGCTTGACTGCCTGAATCAATTAAGGTGTTGACAACAATTCCTGAAATGATAATCTTTATCATGGGACAGTTGTACAAGATAGGTGGCTCAGACATTTTGCCAGGTTCCAAATAATCAATGTCAAGGTCTATGTTAATGATAATCCACATCATGCTGTTCCCCATATGTTTAAAAATAGGGCCCCGAAGTGAGGAACATTCCTGCGAGGTCCTTTTTAATTTAATGCCCTGCTATTTTTACTACCTTTTATATTTTTCTTTGGCATCATTGGGATACCACTAGTAGAAGGTTGATTCTCATTTAGAATCCTTCTCTTCACTGTCGGCCTACTGAGGTGGCTATTCAGTCTACTAGAGGGATTCATCCTATAATATCCCTTTTCTCTACTTAACTTCCTCTTTCCCACATATGACCTATCTGTGAAATTGGATATTATTTACCATCGGATGGGTGTCCCTATTTACCCTAATCCTATTATCAATATTCCTATCACTGGTTTCTAGAGAATCTAAAATTTCGACTACCTCTTCTATGGTATGTCTGTCAGCAGCAATTAAGACCTGCTTGATATGCCTCGGTAAATTATGGTGAATTATTCGCACAATTTGTGTCTCAGATAAAGGATAAGCTGTCAACGTTTTCAGTTTGACGGCCTGACTCCTGAAAAACTGAGTGTAACTGCCCTTATTTACATGATAATCTTTCCTGAGATATTTGATACCTTAGGTTATCTTGGCGGTCTTCCCCCCAAAAACTGGATAACATAAGATATTTAAAGTCCCCATATGTTTCCGGTTTTATAAATAACGATTGCCACCAATCTTTAGATGCCACACACAAATGGTTTGTGGCAATAGCAATCTTTTCTACTTCAGATAAATGACATAAGGTGAACAATTCGTCTAAATTCTGGAGATATTCATGTGGATTCTCCAGGTATTCTCCTTTAAAGAATTTTATTTTGAGGAATTTTAAGGCCATGGAGCTATTACTTTCGGGCTCTAACATGACTTTATGTCTAGCCTCATTCAATGGATTGTACATTGATTCTACTGGACTAATCATTGTATGTAACTCAGAGACTACGGGTTTATTATGACCATTATTGATTTCCTTAACCTGAGTTTCAGATACATTTTTACTATGAACAACTTTATCCATATTAAGGTCCATAGCTTGCAAACGACTTTCTAATCCCAACTTATAATTTTGCCATTCACAGTCTATTCTTTTAGAACTGTCCTTTAGGCCTACATTTAAATATTTAATTTGTTGCTCTAACTGGTTAATAGTTTCATCTTTCTCTAACTCAAGTTTATCTTCTAGCCTTTGATATACTGTACTCTCACACTGAGTCATTAATTTCCGTATTTCCTCTTTGAGATTATTATGTAATATTTGTGAATTATTCTTTAATATCTCATTAAAATTTTCTACTTTTCCTATAACTTGAATTAGCTCACTTTCTAGATTTTTATTAATCTCACATTGGGTCACCTCTTGAGTTTCTAGCTTAGCTATTCTGCTAGTAATCTGGCTCTGACATCCTTTTACTACATTGTCAGGTTCAAGAGTTATATTTTGGACTTCTTCTTTTAAGTTTCTAAACTCACTCCTAGCACTATCTAATTCCCCCTTAATACATTCTATTTTATCCTGAACTTCACTGTTTAGTACTACATATTGACTTTTGAAGTCCTGCTGAATAGCCTCGATCATATTTTCGGCCCTTTCTGACTTTATTTCGATTTCTTTCATAATTTTTATTTCTAGTTTTTCGGAGGCCAATTTTGACTCTTCTACATGGTTTTTTAATTCTTCCCTTAGGTCTTTGATCTCCTGTACGTGATTGTCTAATTTACTGTCCAAATTTTGAATTTGATTCTTCAATTCACTTTTTAATTCACTATTGGAATTTTGTATTTGACTTTTTAATTCATTATTTGATTTTTGTACTTGACTTTCTAATTCACTTTTTAATTCAGTATTTGCATTTTGTATTTGACTTTTTAATTCACTATTTGAGTTTTGGATCTGTGTAGACAAATTTTGTAATATTGTAAATATTTGGACTTGCTCATCCCCAGGTAGATCTTTATTTACTTTAGCTTTTTTCGGATTAACTTCATCCAAAGATTCTTGTTCCTCTCTTACTTCTACATGAAAATAGGGTGTTTGTGTATCCGGGGATTGGAGCTCTTGGGATTCTCCCAAATCCTCTGAAATATCCTGACTATCTTGGTTTTCACTCATATTGAAAATTTAACTCTTTCTGTTATTTGACAGTACTGAAATTAGTAATGAACTATTAATAATATTGATAAGAAATTATTGACAAGACATCCTGCCTCCATGCCTCTCCTATCAAAAACAATCTACACCAAAAAAAAACTATGCTCTGACATTTAATATCCCTAAAGTCCCAATATTAACTACCGAATATTCTTTTCTCATATGCTACTTGGTCCATAGAAATCTCACCAAACTATTATGTAATATGGTATAAGTACCAATCACACCACCAGACAAGCAGATCATCATAAATGATAAAATCATTACAATATTTTATGGAATTGCTTACAGACCACAACATCATAAACTGACAACTTAATTATTTATTTTTCAGTGGCAAAAGATTAGATCATATAATAGATATTCACATAATATCTTATGGCTAAAACAATTCATTATTGGCAAATATTTTTAATCAATGAATAACCAATCCATTCAAGTGCAAACAATATTAATATTGATTTCAAGAAAAGTTTACTAAATTCCTCGCGGCCAGCTATAGCCATCGAAAGCCCCTGTAGTTGGGTGGCCATTTCTAACCCAGTTAAGTAAATTCTATTGTTATTATATCTAGAAATCTATATCTATTTTATTTCTTTTATTGATATAATTAATTATATTATTTCTAACCCATATTGTATTAATATGATATTAGTTAGTTAGTTTATCCAATATCTAACCAGTTAGATTATATCCGCACTTGTGCTACTGATTTTTCTGGTTGTTGTTAAGGCAACCAAAATAAAAGCAACATATCTATTAATTTTCCAATATGATCTAAAATACTTTTCATGTAATACAATTGTACATACAATTCTCTTGAGCTATGCCACACTTGTAATATTGATCATAATTGATCACTCCTTAATTTAAGAGCACTTATAATAATGACATTAATCTCAGGGTTCTCTGTTATATTTAAGAAAGATGCTCAGCAGTATTGTGTTGTCGCATATGACTGACATTCTGGTCGGCTATAGGAAACATTTACCTTATTTAAATTCCAGGTATCTTCATCCACATATCAACTATTATAATATTTGAAGAGATGATAACCATATTCAATAACCGCATAATTTTGAATAATACAGCCCTTTTTATCCAGAATCTCAGTTGGAATGATGAAAATACAAGGGTGCTTTTGTGTCCTTCCATCATCCATGACAACACAATAAATTAACTAAGATTTATTACTTAGACACTTCACTTAAATGTGTACAGAACAATGTGCAACCAAAGCTAGTAGTTTGGGAATAAAGTCATTTTTTACACACACATAAAATAAAATGTCTTGGTCTGAAGTTTTCAATCCCATAAATAATTCTTATTAAACTAAAATATAATGAAATATTCCAATCTGCTTAAATTTATCTATCTGGGGTATTGAGTTTTAGGAGTTTAATGATTTCAGACTCAAGGAAAGTATTGCAAGTATTATGCAAATACACTTTTATTTAGCACACAAGAAAAATGACTCTAAACAACGTGTAACAAGACTATAATTTATTATTAAAGTTTAACAAGATTATAATTTATTATTACAGTTTAACAGGACTATACTTTATTCTTAAAACACTAAACAAACATATATAATTTATTCGATCCCATATGGATAAAACAACATGTAACTAACATTAATTTGTCTATACTTTTAGACCTGGATTAGAACTACTACTTCATCTTTTTACAATTATGCAAATTGAATAAAAAAAAATACATATTATTATCGATACATCAACTCATCCGTTTAGTGTATCTTATATGAGCTTATACTTAACTTTATTAACTAAATATTAGTTTTGGAATAAAAACAATCTGATTATATGCAATACATAAAATGATTTTTATGATAATATATTTAATTAAACGATGGTTTGTATTTAGATAACTTATTATAATTTATGGGCTATTTATCAAACGTTACACTTACTATTTTTATATTTAACTTAATACCACTTAAGTTGTGATACACACTTTATTCATAAGGATAATTTACATTATTAGTGTTGCTTACTCATTAACCAGAATTAAACATTGTATTTGAATCCTCCATTGGTAAATAAGCGTTTCTAAATCACGCAATTTTAAACTTACTCTCTCCATTGACTTACATGTGAATTACTAGCAATATTCCGCCACACAATCCAGATATTGATCATAGTACTAGCGCACTATTTATACTAAAATGGATCTTGAGGAATTAACACCTCCAATATACCCATTATCTTGCCCTAACTTTCTAAACAAAACACAATAATCAACACCTTCCGTGGTGGAATTATCTCTATTTTCTCATGAGGAATATGGAATAACACCGAAGGTCAGTAGAGTTAACTACTACATTAAAATATTTTGGTGGTTTCTTGCCTCTTACTTGGGCATAATCCGAACACACACCAAATATAATCCTCTCCTGGGATTTAAACGAATGAAGTATAATACATGTGAGATAAATTCTTGATCATCCTAACTATGAGAAGCGATCACTTGGGCTATAAAACATGCCCGAATACTAGATTTAACTATTCCCCTCATGGAAAACAAAGCTTTTGGGGAAATCATTTTCATCCCACAAAATAAACGTATTATAAAGATTACCTATGCTCATATTAAGCATATACTGATGCTTTATCTGGGCAAGACAAGCAAATACACTCATTATACTACAATTATGTTACGGGGTATACTTAGATCAACATCTGAAATCAATGGATATCACAGAATAAAAGTATAATAATTTTCATTTTACCAAAGGAACATTCAACAAGTGATTGGTAGCATATTATCTTGAACTAAATAAAGTGAATGTGTTAATAAAGAATAATTGGGAATAAGTTCCTCAATTAATACAGTATAAATTTGTTTCAAGCTTTAGACAAGAAATATCTTGTATAGCAATTCTTTTTAATTACTTCTGATAATTTTTATTATTATTATTATTATTATTATTATTATTATTATTATTATTATTATTATTATTATTATTATTATTATTATTATTATTATTATTATTATTATTATTATTATTATTATTATTATTATTATTATTATTATTATTATTATTATTATTATTATTATTATTATTATTATTATTATTATTATTATTATTTACTATACCTATTAGGTATCTAAATGTTTTTCTTTTACGCATCTAACATATAAAATTTATACCCATAATTGCATATAATAGTTAAAACACATTTTATAAAAAAAAAATGTTTCCATGTCAAATAGAAATTTAACCTAGAATAATTACATGAAAACATACCTTTATGATTACAAGGTCATTTAAATATTACTTGACTATACAGCCTTTTAACCTGTTGATATAAAAAAAAATACACATAATTTTACAAATTAGTAAAAAAAATCATTACTTAACAAATGCTTATTATCTCACTAGAAAAATGTTTTCCGTTGGGCAATTTATCCAGATGAAGAACTTGATCCAGTCGTAGTTCACGAAGCAAATTTAAAATAAGAAACACATTTTATTATTGCATTTATATAAAAGTTGCCTCCATTCTGGTGCATTTAGTAAATTATGCAAAGAAAAACATAGCAGTGTTGGATGTTAACTCTTCCTTGAATTAAACTGCTATAATTTTGGGATCCAAGAAAACAATACATATTCTAACGTAGATGAATATTTTATTCTAAACGATAACACACACAATTCTTTTCCTTTTCTATTATTGATGATACGTACCATGTTTAGCTAGCTGGCTTATGAATAAAAATAATGCGCAAATTTTCCAAGATACTATTATTATAATGACTGCTACTGACTTACGTGGATATGAAGTTTTAATGACTCCAATTGATGTATAATATAACATATTATATTATGGTTATAATTAAGTCACTAATGTTTTTAGTTTTTGTTCCTACTCTGGGAATTGTAATTTTTCTTTAATAGGGAATTCACCGTAAAATGCACACATACAAATTTTCCGATATTTGCCTTGAGAAAATGTATATATATATATATATTTAATATACAGGTGCATAAGTAAATATCATTTAACATTAATATTATTTCTAGATAAGTTTCAGTGAATAAAACATATTTTAACGTGGGGAACTTACATTATTTTCAAAGGCAGACATATTCTTTTAGAAAGAGCGCAAAATTTTTCTAGTTAACTTTCCTTGGCTTTTATAATATGTCTTTTAATTATAATTTTTCTTTTATACCATGAAAAGATCATTAAATAACATAAAGTTAACAAATAATTGATTATTTCCTGGAAATTACTTATATTACTTAATTTAAATATAATGACATTTTCCGTGATTGCTGTAGTTAATATGGTCATTTTCAACTTTAGCACAGGATAGTATATTTTTGCGTATAAAAAGCCTTAAATAGGTAGATAGCAACAGAAAATCAGGATGTCCCACCAAAAAGGATTAGCCACACATGATATTATTAAAATTTTACTTGGCTTATATTTATTTCTGCAATTAAAAATGAAAAAAAATTTGTTACCGAATTTCAGCACTACTCCTTCCTTGTAAAACTAAAGTCAGACAATATTTCTTCAAAAAAAATTGGCGGTCTTGTTTTAGCGACCTCTTACAGAAAAATAATCATTTAATTATACCATAAATAAAAGAAAAGAAAAAAAACCCATTACAATCATATAGTTTTCGTATTATTTACCTGGATTACAAAGTAATTTGACAATATAAAAAAATAATAAATACATTAAATTAACAATCATTGATGTATAATTCTTTAAACATTATATATGAAAAAAAAAACCACCAGAACTTATTGTGCTTTATGATAAGACACTCATCCACTCTCCCTCTCCACCCATCCAAATTCAATTACTGTTTATGATATGTGCTTTTATACTATATTAAATTGCTCTTATTGTTAACATTTTAATTAAATTATTCATGCTCTTCTTCAAAATGACATTGAATTACTAAATTTATTAGTTATTTGCTTAAAACACGTTAAAGTGAGTAAATAGCATATTTTATTAATCACTTAATATTATTATTATTTTATTTATTTTTATTTTTTAAAAAAGGATAGCATTGTTTTCCTGTGGAAATAATGCCAAATAAACCAAGTGTCAATAACACTAGGTTACAATATATATATATATATATATATATATATAACGAGCGTAGACGCTCGTTACAATATATATATATATATATATATATATATATTGTACTTTGTGCTGGTTCACCTATAAAATAATTATTTAGGAAACAAATAATAAAATAAAAACTATTTAGGAAATAAGTAAAATAAAAAATCCCTAGGAAACTAGGTAATTCAAAGATGTGATAGTACCTATATTTATATTCATCCCATGAGGATGTAATGTCTTAAATTTAAAAATAAAAAAAATCTCTTTCTGTTTTCTTTCTCTCATGGAAGAAAAATTATATTGCAATATAACCACTCTTAAATCATCAATCAAGTGATCAAGTAAATGGAAATGTTTAGAAAGTGGTCTATATTCATTTTTATGTAAAATATCAAACCTATGGTTGGTAATTCTAATATATAGACTGTTTGCTGACTCACCTATGTAACAACACAAGCATCTATTACATTCTATTAAATATACCAAGTTTATATTTTTAAAATTGACATAGTTGGGGATATACCATTTAAAACCATGAATGGTATTTCCCTACCATCTTTGTAACAATAATATGTTTGCATGTAAGTCATCTCATCCCCAAATACAAAACATCTTTTCTGACACAAGATTAGTGCCAAAAGCTATCCATACAAGTCTATCCCAAAGTGTCCTATGTCTATGATATACATCTTTAGGTGGATAGGGAAAAACAGATCTCAGATAATCAGTGGAATTTAATATATTAAAATGTTTCAATAATATTTGGTTAATATTAAGTAAATCATCATTGAAGGTAAGAACCAGTGATGTATTTATCAACTGATTCTTTTCTTAGACTAAAAAAGTTCATTCCTATCAACTCCTAAAGAGTTTATCACTGCTCTATCTAATATTCCTTTAGGATATTTCACATTGATAAATGTATTATACAAACCCTAGTTATTTTGCTGAAGAAATCCCTAATCACTGCATATTCTTTTGATTCTTAAAATTTGCCTGTAAGGAAAATTGTATATTAAAAAATTGTGTATTGAAAATTGTATAATTTTATTAAAATTATTTAAATAATCAAAAAAAATGTATTTTTAGCATAGGAAAAAAATAATCAAGAAAATGTATGAGGTTCTTCTTCATTGTAACACCAAATTATAAAGATATAATCAATATACTTCAGCCAAGTAAGTCTAGCCTTCTCAAGTATAGAGTGCTCCAATTGATCCATAAAAATGTTGGCATAATTCGGTGTCATTTTTCTACCCATTGCAGTACCTTGTTTTTAGCTGAAATACACAGGCTTATATATACCTGTGTCTATATATGTAATAGACTGGGTATGAGCACAGATTTTCAATTGACCCACCACTCCACACTATCTCATAACACTGATACACCTGAACACACATGTTGAAAAGATAAATAATCACCAATATATGTATTTCATGCTAAACCAGAAATCATCAGTTGGTCCAGATTACCATCTCTACACATATATGCTACAAGTGCTCAGATATATATTAAGATAGCAAATTCTCCTACTTTAATGGACAGGCTTCAATCTAGTCCACACTCCAACTCTGCAACTGTCCATCCAATTGAAAATCTGATGATGGAATGCTCAAAGGCCACCCTGAGGCCGAGATTATTGTCACACCCATGTTGACCTAAGGTCAATCTGACCCCTCATCTTGCTATCTTAATATATATCTGAGCACTTGTAGCATATATGTGTAGAGATGGTAATCTGGACCAACTGATGATTGCTGGTTTAGCATGAAATACGTATATTGGTGATTATTTATCTTTTCAACATATGTGAGTTTAGGTGTATCAGTGTTATGAGATAGTGTGAAGAGTGGTGGGTCAAGTGAAAGTCTGTGCTCATACCCAGTGTATTTCATATATAGACACAGGTATATATAAGCCTGTGTATTTCAGCTATTACATATTAGAGATGTCTGCCTATCCCTTGTATATGTATATAATGGATTGTGTCCTGTACATGAGGGGGTCAGATTGACCTTAGGTCAACATGGGTGTGACAATAATATCAGCCTCAGGGTGGCCTTTGAGCATTCCATCATCAGATTTTCAATTAGATGGATAGTTGAAGTGTTGGAGTGTGAAGTAGATTGAAGCCTGTCCATTAAAGTAGGAGAATTCGCTATCTTAGTATATATCTGAGCACTTGTAGCATATATGTGTAGAGATGGTAATCTAGACCAACTGATGATTGCTGTTTTAGCATGAAATATGTATATTGGTGATTATTTATCTTTTTGACATATGTGTGTTCAGGTGTATCAGTGTTATGAGATAGTGTGGAGAGTGGTGGGTCAAGTGAAAGTCTGTGCTCATACCCAGTCTAGTACCTTGTTTTTGTAAATTTGTAGAATTAAAAACAACAAAAAAAATAGTCTTCAAAATTAAATTTATTAATTTAGTTACAGTCATAATTTTATTTTTATAAAATGTGTTCACCATATATTGATTCAAATACTATGAAATATGTTGATTTATGTTGTATGTCAAAAGGGGTTTAAATATGCTTTACTCAGATGGGAATTGTCACATTCACACAGAGTAATATAATTATGTTTACATTTATATTTGTTGTGCATGAATGTACATGTATATTTCCTGAGAATGAATGTTAAAAAATCAGTATAAATTTTTCATTAGGAGAGATAGATGTTTAAAGTAGTTAATGACCTAGATTGGTGGACAGTCAGATAGGTAATTTGAAGCTGATATTTTTAAAATTCTCTAATCTCTATAATCAGACTAACCTTTCTCTAATCTTTTTTGTATTATGTTTAAATTTACAAAGATGAAAATATATATGTTATACACAGTAGGTACTGCATGTGTGCATAGAACGTTTCTTTTTAAGATAGAATAATTTATTTATTCACTGTAGAAATTAATGCACACACATTATGCTATATAATATGAACATTGAGTACTTATCAATAAGGAAAAAGGGTGAAATCTTTGGTATTACTAATATTATTATTTAAATTATAAACAATTTACCACGATTAACCATGTAAATTTGATATCTGTATTATTAATGATTTGTCGGTAATAAATGTTAATTTATTTTATTAAAAGAGGTATATATATTTCAGAACTATTCCTTGTCTTGTTAATTATGATTATTCATCATCACTGTTGAATATTAATATAATAATATTTTAGGTAAATATTGACTGGTTGATAAAAGATATTTTATTTGGTGAGTTAGTACTAAATATGTGGGTGGCAGTATCATTATCATCATCATTATCACTATCATCTTATTAATCAATAGTCTTAAGAGTATTTAATGGCCAGAAATAAATAATGGTTCTCACTGTATTTGGGTATTTTTGTGAGCCATTAAAAGATAATTACTACCATCAAGATCATCAAATGGCATTCCAGTTTAATGAATTGCCACCAAAAAGCCTATAGTGTTTAATATAAGCTAGAAAGACATGAGAATGCTACAGATGAATTTAAGATGTTAAAAATTTTAAGAAGTAATTGGTCTAATTATTTTATGTGTGCAACTAAGTATAAAAAGGTTTTCCTCTTAATATTAGTTCAAATGTGATATAGTTCTAAATACAAAATCCTTCATCCTGTTATAAATAATGTACCAAATTGTTTCCAAACAGGTATATCTACAAGTAGGTTTATAATGTAATTTTGTCTAGGTTTAGTGAGCTTAGTTGTGCCCAGATACACCATATACACAATTTATATATAAACTTATTTATATAAAAACTGCAAAAAAGAAATCAACTTTTGTTAATGCTCATTCTTCCTCCAGTCATTTATTTATTTTTTTTCATATTTTTATTAGTTACAAATGGTGACCTAAGTGAGGGCATGAGATATAATATCTACCTGAGAGGTGAAGTAATCTATATAATGATGAGAGATGTGCAGTTTAAAAAAATGTGTAATTTTTATAGAGTTATTTTGGCCTTATGTTCTTATTTTAGACTTGTATTTGATGATGTTTATTGTTGTTTTATTTCTTCATTGATGTCGAGAAATAAGTACAGCTATGAAACAGTTTAGATTTTTTTTCAATGCTAAAATATTATATTTATATGACAACTTGAGACAGTGTTTACATTAGTCATATTATTTTTTTAACATTTGTTTTATTATTAAATGATTTCCTGGGAGATTGGGTAAACAATAATGATAGTTATGAATTATGGAATAATTTCATGTGTATTTGGGGAGTTTACATTATGAAAAGTCTATGATTTTAGAGGTTGAATTGGGTATTTTATTGTTGGAGTTTGGTTGGCTAGATTATAGTTTTTGATGATGGGCGGAAGGTATTGTCATTGCCTTGAGGGTGCTGTGTATTCATGATGATCAATCCCATTCACTGCTCCAATCCTATTTGTGATTTGTTATTTATTATGAAGCAGTTAACAGTAGTTTTGACATGATATCAGCCTATAACTCTCTTAAAGGATGAGCAAGGTGCAGGGCCTAATTTTGATATTTGCCTTTAAACTCCAAGAGAGAGAGAGAGAGCAATGCATTATTTTATATATTTTCAGCCCATAAGAATTAAAAAAATCAGGGCATTGCAACAGAGTTTTTAGTTCTATCAAGGATTGTGGTAGCTTAAAGTATTATAATTGGATGGTCTTCTAAGTGTTCCTGGTGCATGTGTGCTTATAGTGCTGTGAGTGAATTCTTTTGTCTCAAAATTGTGACCTGCTCCTTATTCTGTCAGATCTCTAAAAGAATAGATGAGTATATAATATGAAGTGAGTTGCTCTATTATATATATATATATTGTGTTGCTCTATTATATATATATATATATATATATATATATATATTGTGTTGCTCTATTATATATATATACAATATATATATATATATATATATATTGTGTTGCTCTATTATATTTATATATATATATATATTATTGTTGGGTGATTCATTAATGATGAATATTATTTTTTTTTTAAAATATGAGAAAGCATGGTGATAAAAGGAAAAAAAAAGTTAGTAGTGGATGTGTTATCAGAAAGATAATAGATGTGCAAATTCGTGGTTTTCAGGGAGCTCAAACAAACTAAATTGAATTTTGTTAAAAATGGATAAATGTGAAAATGCTTCTAAAGTTAGTGGTAATTGGTGCAATAACAAGAACTGAAACCTTTCCAACTCAGATTAAGAAGGAAGCATCATCTAGGATCAAAATAATGATGATATGTATTTTCAAATATTTGGAACAAAAAATAAATAAATTTGTAGAAGATAAAAAAAAATGTATGGAAAGTCTGAAATCTATAGATAAACATATAGAAGATTATAAAAAGTATATATAAAATATAAAAGAAAATAGAAAGAGATGTATGGCAAGTTTAAAAGAATGGAACAGATATTTAGAACAGAAAATAAATATAGTTACAGAAGACTTAAATGAAATTAGATTAGAGGATAAAACTGAAATCTTATTAGAAGATAGACTAGAAGAAGTATGTCAGTCTATAGAAACCCAGGAAGGCAATCACGAATTGCAAGTGTTAAAAGACATGAATGGTAAACTGAATGAGAAAATAGATGTGATAAAATAATGAATAACAAGCCCCAAGAAATAAAAATTAAGGAAGAAGGTATAGATGCAAATTGGCCAGTAAAGAGAATATATATATAGACAAGAATAAAGATCTGGTTAAGTTGGATTATGAATTTAAGATAATAAGAATGGAGTTGCAGAAAAAGAACCATGTAATAGATCAGATAATTAAATTAAAAAAAGAAGAAATAGAAGAGATAAAACCAAATATCACAGGAAGACAACATTACAGAAATGATCAAGAATCAATATTTATAAATTGATTAAAAGACAATTATATGTGGAATCAAAAATCTATATTTTCTAATACATTAAAGGATAATTATGTGTGGTGCAAGAATCTATATTTCTAAATAGATTAAAAAAGAATTATGTGTGGCCTCAAAAATCTATATTTCTAAATAGATTAACAGACAATTATGTATGGTATTGATATTCAATTGTTCTGCATAAATTAAGGGAACATTATGTATGGTATCAAAAGTCCATATTTTTAGATGGATTCTATGACCTGGATTTATATAAAATGAGTCCTAAAGATCTGTTCTACAAGTGTCCTGTAAAAATGAAAGATGGAAGGATCAACAGTGAAAGGATCATACATTTACAATTTTATACAAACCCTGCCTGCAATAATATAACATGGCATCAAATTTTAGTAATTGTATGGCATAAAAGAGGCACAGAAATATAAAATATTTTTTATTGGTTATTGGAAAGAGAAAGTGTGATTTTTATTAGAAATATGGGAAAGTTGTGCACATTCCAATTTAACCTGTGACAAAATTGCAATAGTGTGTGCATAAAATAAGTAAAAAAAAAATCAACATCAAATTTTCTTTTATAGGACAGAAAAGCTGTAGGATATCTCGGTTCAAATCCTACATGATCGAGTACCTTAAAAGTTTAAGACAGAGAGGGAGAAAAATATTTGTTCTCTCTCTGTTCAAGTTTGTTATGGTAAAAGGGATAATCAATATTTTGAATAGTTTAATAGTTTACTTATAAGTTAGAATTTTAAAGCCCATAGAAATAGTTGTTTGTAGACACAAGCTATTCAATTTATCATTTGATTAGTTTAGCTTTATGCTTTTAATGTGTATATATGTTTACATATATTCTTTATGCAATTGTAATATTTTATATTAACCATATATATATATATATATATATATATATATATATATATATATATATATATATATATATATATATATATATATATATATATATATATATTAACAAT
Source organism: Epiperipatus broadwayi (assembly GCA_028023455.1). Lineage (NCBI taxonomy): Eukaryota > Metazoa > Onychophora > Udeonychophora > Euonychophora > Peripatidae > Epiperipatus > Epiperipatus broadwayi. The sequence continues at coordinate 23,918 of JAQFVV010006868.1, forward strand.
TTAAAATAAATATATTACCTGTAAAAAATCATTTTTCTTAGTTTGATTATTAACCTTCTTTAAAATTAATTTATTCTTAATAGATTCTAATATTTTTTCTTTGATAATACTTTAATTCTAAATAGTCTTACTAATTTATTTTCTGAATTTTAAGTTATAGCTTTCAACTCATTCAGATTATTTTTTGATAGGCAGGTTTTATGTTTGAATATCTGTGAGTGCCTGCATTTACAGACATATACTTATAGTTACAGATATATTAAAAAAAAGTTTTATTTAAATCATTTTATAATTTCTTTATGAAATGTTATATTGTCGTAAACAGTTATATTATTTAAGTTCATTTGTTTTACTTTGTCTGAAAGAGTTAGAGTTTCACTTATCCTTTCAGAGTGAGATCAGGGGTTAATAAAAAATAAAAATAAAGGTCAATTTTAGACTTTAGAAAGGGGGAAGTGCCATGAATATTGAGTTTAGATCAGTCAACAATCAAATTACCATGAAATCATATCATCTTGGATTTCTTGCTAACAATAAATTTAAAAAATTGTCAATTCAAAGAAAAGATAAAAAAACAGACCACTATTAGAATTCAGTTATGACTGGTCAGGTGTTTCTAGTAACAAAAGTGTGTGAGTTTTAAGACAGACTAGCTGATATATATAGTCTGGCAATAGGAGTTTATTGTTCATTAAGAATTAAGAGAAAAATATAAACTTAACTGTTTATCAGAAGCCAGCATTATATTTTTTTATATTTGAAAGTGACTACAGTATGATGGCAGGCTAGAAAAATATTTTGTCTGTGGGCTTCTATTTCTTATCCAAGAATCTTATGCATATCAGAAGAGTTTGAATACAAAGTATTAAAACATCTTATAATTTATTGTCAAATAAAAAAGAAGAAACTGATGGCTGACCTGAGTTGTTAAATACAATTGTAGCTAAGAAATTAAAATGTTGAACTTTATGAAATAATGGTATATGATGAATTTGAATCCAAAATCATAGTAAAATATTGAATAAATTTGGAAAGCAGAAATATCCATCTCTTTATTAAAATTAATTATCTCCAGAAGAAATGAAATAATCATCCCAATAATCAAATGTTTCTTATAGAAGAAGTTATTTCATCATCGTAGTAAAAAGCATTGCAAGCTCAAGCCAAAAGTAGGACTGTTCCAGTAACTACTGTAATTTGTTAATATACACATGTTACACATTGGTGTGTGACTGAAGTCAAATTATAAACCTTCAACCAATTGAATTTAAAGTCATTGGATTCTTTGAAACTATCTGGTTATATGCATTTTTATTTCATTTTTTATCAGTGACTATTAACAAATTTTTTTAATATTAAATCCATTCACCTCTCTTTAAATCTTTGCATCTTAAAACAAAAATCAATTAGAGAAGATTTTCAGTAATAATATATATTGAACTATTGATATATTATGTATTTTTAAACTATTACATGTAACCATTTATGTGTATTATATATATATATATATATATATATATATATATATATATATATATATATATATATATATATATATATATATATAAAAGCTAATGGGATTGGATTTAAAACATTAAGGTGTTTTTAGTTTAAGACTCATAGTTTTATAGTTAAGTGGAGATAAAAGGTGGTTGCTTAAGAGTTGCATTAGAACTTAAGATCTAGGAGCAGTACTCTCAGATCCAAGGCTACTCACTAGTGAAGGCCACAAGCCAGAAACTAGTCTGGGGATATTGTATGAGTAGGCACTAGATGGGGATTTTATGCACAAGCCTTCTGCCATCCATTGATAACTCTATCTTGCTGTGTGTGGCAATATGTATAGTGAGTTTTGCCTGTTTTAACAACAGGTATACACAAGCATAAGGAGATGTGGTCATGTGATACTATGAAATATGTTGATTATGCTGTTTGTCAAAAGGGGTTTAATAATGTTTTATTCCGAATGGGAATTGACATATATAAATACACCTTTAGTAATATAATTATGTTTATATGTATATTTGTTGAGCATGAATGTTAAAAATTGTTAAAATTTTTAGGAGAGATGGATGTTTAAAATTGATTAATGGTCTAGATCGGTGGAAATTTAGAAATGTAATTTGATGCTGATTTCTTTAAAATGCTCTAATCTCTATAATATGACTAACCTTTCTCTAATCATTTTATATATTATGTTTAAATTTATAAAGACAAAAATATGTTATACAAAATAGGCAAGTGTGTGCATGCATAGAGTGTTTATTTTATCAATAAGAATGTTTCTTTTTAGGATATAAGAATTTTATTTAACCATTGCACAAATTAATGCACACACATTATGCTATATAATATGAACATTGAGTACTTATCAATAAGGAAAAGTGGGAAGTTCTTTGGTATTATTAATATCATTATCTAAAATATAAACAATTTATCATGATTAATCATGTAAATTGGATATCTGTATTATTAATGATTAGTCAGTAGTAAATGTTAATTTGTTTTATTAAAATAGGCATATATCTTTTTAAGAGTTAGTCATTGTCTTGTTAATTATGATCCATTCATCATTACTGAAGAATATTCATCGTTAAGTCATATTTTTAAATATGTGTTTTAGGTAAATAATGACAGGTTGATAAAAGATAAGTTTTATGTTGTGAGTTAGTTCTAAAATTGTGGCTGAATGTAGCATTATCATCACCATCACCTTATTAGCCAATTGTTTTAAGAGTGTTTAATGTCCAGAGATAAATAATAATTCTTACTGTGTTGTGTATTATTTGTGATCCATTATAAGATAAAGACTACCATCAAGATCATCAAATGTCACTCAAGTTTTAGTAAATTACCACTGATAAATCTATTGTGTTTAATATAAATTAGCAAGACTTATGAGAATGTTACAGATGAATTTAAGATGTTAATAATCTTTAATAATAATTGGCCTAATGATTTTATCTGCACAATTAAGTATAATGAGTTTTCCCCTTAATATTAGTGCAAATGTGATATGGTTCTAAGTACAAAATTCTACATCCTGTTATAAATAATGTACCAAATGGGTTCAAACCAGATATATCTATCCATAGGTATATAATGTAACTTTGTCTATGTTTAGATAGCCTAGAAGTGCCTGGATAGACCATGCACTCATACTTATATATGAAAAACAGCTTAAATGCACATACTAGCTATTATTGCTCTCATCTTCCCCCAGTCATTTATTTTCTTACATATTAATACTGACAATATATATGAGGTTTTTAAGATTTTTTTTTTTTTCAAAAGAGCATTTAGTTTATTTTAATGTTATTTTGATTTAGTGCTTATTAAACAAACTTCAAATGTGTGTGCATTTATATGTATATTTGAACATAAACTTAAATATCAGATTTTTAACCTATTATTTCAGTTTTGTTTTTTTATGAGTTTAGTCTATTATTGTGGACATATAATAGTGGATTTGAAGTGGATTGTAAACATCCCTTACAATCTTTTTCCAGTGGTAAATATATAATAAATAGTTTAACAATTTAATGCTGTTTTTTGATAATGTGAAATACTCTCAGTTCAAAGCATAAGATAAATTCTTTTAAAAAAAAATAACAGCAGACCATTATATTTTTTCTAGCTAAATTCTTTTATATATGTCAGTCTATTTATTTTGTAATGAAAGCATGATTATCTTTTATTGATCACATTACATTTTAAAGTTATATTTGATCTTACTTATATTAAATTTCATCTCACTTATATTAATTTTGTTGACATTTATAAAATGTTTCAATATACAACCTGTCAATATTCATTACAAAGTGGTTTAGATTGGCCTATATAAATGAACTGAGGTAAGAAGGATAAGGTAATCCATTCTTATTTTTTCAAAAGACATTACAATTTTTATTGGATTGAGAGTATTTCATGTGTTCAATAAATGATCATTGAGTTGTTAATCTAATTATTATATAATATTAACCACTGAGAAAAAAATATTGTATACACATATGTCATTAATTCAGATAATGTTTATATGTTAGAAAATAATTTTAAAAGTGTTCTCCCACAAAAAGTATCTTTATTTATCAATTTTTTGTGGATAAATGAGCAACGATTGTTATACAGGTATGTAAAATTAAAAATAATGACTTAATGACTGCTTCAGTTTTCTTGCACCATGCAAGGATATGTGAATATAATTTAAATTTGATCTTGAAAATGTTAAGATTCTTTACCAAGAGAGTAGCCATAATAACAGAAAAATTAAGACCATTTTAATAAATAAAAATAATAAATTTAATCGGCAAGCGTCTAATGTGAAAATAACTTATCTGTCAATGATTGCAAATTTAACACATTTTTTTCTTCAAATGATATCAAAATTAATTTTGGGTTAAAATAGTGGCTGCTTCATGAATATTTTGAAGTTTTCAATATTACAATGGTTGTGCGATTTCCATATCTTCTCTATATTATTTTCAGTCTATATATAAATCTTTCATTGCCCCACACTTACTGTTTATGAAACTTCAGTTTTAGAAGCATTCATTTAAAAATACAATATATTAGTATTATACAAGTCTTTTAGGAAACAACAATAGCTGTTTGCATTCTTAACAATATCTTATTTAAAGGATAGTGTCATGGTATCAATACAATAAGAATTTCTGATTCACTAACCATTTTATCCCAAAGAAACAAGCCAGGAACAATTGTACTTATCAGTAATATATTTATAAAAAAAGACGAATAATGTTTTTTTTATTAGGAGTTTGTAAAAAGTTTGAGTGACAAAACTGTGGACACCAGAATCAATCCTAAGACTTCCCAATCATAAATTTCATTTTCTACCAATTCTGCTAAACTATGGAAGATATATGTCTACAAATTAAATATTATTTAACAATAATTTTATAAAAAGACCTATTTTAAACCAAAAAAAAATAATATTAATTTTTTTTAGAAAACATTTATTTTTAAAAAGAGAATTTCTACAAAGTTTGTTTCTACAAGAATCTTCTCTCTCAAATAGTAAAGTAATTTATGTTGTAAAATTTCTATAACAATATATTTTTTAGTTTTAATTTTTTTTGATAACTAATTCTAAATTTATTATTATTTTAATAAAATAAAGTTAAAATCTTTAATATTTTGTTCTGCTAATGTTTTGATATGCAAATATGTCCAATGATTACCCAATATTCTGTTCTAGTAACTTTTTCAATAGAAATTAATTTATCTATAGATACCTAGCTCTATTGTTATAGATGAGGACTCGATTTAAGAATTTATTTTTTTAATTTTTATAATGTGAAATATTAATCTTTACTATTGTTTAAAAGCTTACATTTGTAATAAATAATGCTAATATTAATAATATATTATATAGAAAAAAAATGTTTAACTGTTAAAATAAAATGCTCAATTAATAATTTGAATATTAAAGACTTTCCAAGACTTATCTAAATAAAAAGAAAGAATCTTCATCTTAAAGAGTTTTAATACAAACAGATGTAAAAATTATATTAGATATATGCATGTTTGAGCTTCTTCCTATAATGAAATATTTGTTTTCAAATTAAGCTGAACAATTCTTAACTCTTTAACTGATTCATTCAACTTATTTAATCTTTGTCTAATTTTTGTATTGGTCCACTACTTAAATCTGAGTACAATATTTCATTTCCAGTTAGTTGATTTCTATTGTTAAAATATTAATCTAAAATACACAGAATTTTTTAACTCAGCTTCTAAAAATTGAATAATTTTAGATTCATATTGTTAAATGTAACGAAAAATTAAAAATAATGTTCATAATTGAAAAAAAATATTAGAAAAAACGTTTAAAAATTACCCAGTGGTAAAACAATATATATATATATATATATATATATATATATATATATATTATTCAGTTTGTAGTTGTCAATGTAATTTACTTTTCTGAAGAGCCATCCCTGAAGTACTCTTCCTTTTCAGAACCATAATTGAGCAAATCAGGGTGAATAAAAAGGCAGCACAAATAATTGGTTCAGTGAGATATTGAGGTGGCTTTCAATTCAGTTCCAATAGATAAACTGTTAAAAATACTTAAAGAAACAACATTCCTTCATCACTTAGATGCATTCTGTCTAATCTTTTATATAATTGATTCATCTATATCACATTGAATGGCAAATCATCCCTTAGTTTTGTGCCACATCAGCTCCATACCACAAGGCTCACCACTCAGTGTGCTGCTATTTGTTTCATACATTATACCTTTGCTAGTTCAAATTGAAAAAAAAAAGTCATCTATAGTTCTATCCAAATTAACCTCCCTATAAACCACTTATCCTTTATCGATGATATAGTAATCTTTTCCCCATTCCAAGAAATGTATGCCATTCTAATTGATATTCTAAATGAATATACACTCAATTACTTACTCAAGTTCAATACTAGCAAAATGGCAATATGGAAAATCCTTAATCCACTAGCAAAATCCCTCCTGCACCCCTTTTTGGAAATTCCTTTTCATTTGTCAGTCAATGCCAGAAGAATATCCATTCAAAATCAACCAATGTAATCTATAAATAAAATAATAAATTCTCTTCCCAGGGCATATCTCTCAATACATAGTAAGATTACCCTCATTAACACATTGATATTGATCAAAATCAGCTATTAAATTCCAGTCATTGGTTTTTCCAAAACTTTCATTATGAAAATCAACTAACTCCTTTATGTAGCAAATTTATTTGGAATAAAAAGACCATCAGCATCAAGAACCTAGAAAAGCATACAAAATACAATGGCTTGTCATTACATTCAATTACTACCTTCTATGACCAAAGAATACATAATACATTGGTAAAAATTTCCACAAATTTCCCTATTTTTCAGTCTTATTTACAAGTAGAACCAACTAATACACCTCCACCTATCAAGAACAAGTTCATATAACTGCTTTTACAATATATAAATACAAATCAAACTATAAATAGAGTTGAATGTGAAAATTCATTATTGGACCACTCATCAAATTTTTAACAACATCGATTCTCAACCACATCCTAACTGCTTTCTCAATATAATCAATAAAACACTAATTACCAAATATAAGTATTGGCACCTCGAGCCTAAATTTCTTGATTTTATGATTAAAAGTAACCTAGATGCTTCACCCACAAATGAATTTCTTGCAAGAAAAATGAGATTCTTCAATATTGGCTCTAGTGCTCTATCTGTAATAGAGAAGAGACAATGAATCACTTTCTAATGGATTGCTCTTCACATGCTAAATAGAGGCAACTTATCACAAAAATCTCACATGACAATAAAATTACAATCAATACCTTAATTGACAGCATCTCAAAAGAGTTTTCCCAACAATCAGGATTTTAATATTTCTATTATTTACATTATTGTTCCTGTGAAACCAATTTGTTTTTAACCTGATTTCTCGCAAATATGAATCATTGTATCTAAATAAATTAGAAAAAATTAAAACTAGGGGCTGGCTCATTGCTCCAGCTGACATAGTGTCAGCCACCCGAAGTCTACTAAAACTCTAGCACTACTCAATAATAAATAATTATAATCATAAGCATAGAAAAAAAGGAATTTGACTCTACTCTTAGCAGCATGAATATATCAATTCATTCCTTACAAAGCAATGGCAATTTGCAATTCATTAACAGAATATTTCCAAATCATAATTGCATGCATTTATAATATGGCACATAACAATGAGTATATATCATGGTTCAGACTGTAATAAATACTCAATATTATTTAAATAGACAGGGTATGAGCACAGACTTTCACAAGACCCACCACTCTCCACACTATCTCATAACACTGATACATCCGAACACACATATGTCGAAAAGATAAATAATCACCAATATATCAGTGTATGAGATAGTGTGGAGAGTGGTGGGTCATGTGAAAGTCGGTGCTCATACCCTGTCTATTACTATATATAAACACAGGTATATATAAGCCTGTGTATTTCATCTATTACATATTAGAGATGTATGCCTACCCCTTGTATATGTATTTAATGGATTATGTTCTGTACATGACGGGTCATATTGACCTTTGGGTCAACATGGGTGTGACAACAATCTCAGCCTAAGGGTGGCCTTAGAGCATTCCATCATCAGATTTTTAATTGGATGGACAGTTGAAGAGTTGGAGTGTGGAGTACATTGAAGCCTGTCCATTAAAGTAGGAGGATTTGCTATATTAATATATATCTGAGCACTTGTAGCATATATGTGCAGAGATGGTAATCTGGACCAACTGATGATTGCTAGTTTAGCATGAAATACGTATATTGGTGATTATTTATCTTTTTGACATATGTGTTTTCGGGTGTATCAGTGTTATGAGATTGTGTGGAGAGTGGTGGATCATGTGAAAGTCTGTGCTCATACCCTGTCTATTACATATATAGACACAGGTATATATAAGCCTGTGTATTTCATCTATTAAATATTATTTAAAATGAAAGGAAAACAAAAAATGTTATATCAAATTGTAAAATTCCAATCATTTACCTCTCATGTAAATTTACATGTATGTAAATGATAATGCTAATAAATCAATTTTAAAACTACTACTAGTAGTAGTAGTAGTAGTAGTAGTAGTAGTAGTAGTAGTAGTAGTAGTAGTGGTAGTAGTAGTAGTAGTAGTAGTAGTAGTAGTAGTAGTAGTACTAATAGTTGTAGTAGTAGTGGTAGTAGTAGTGGTAGTAGTAGTGGTAGTGGTAGCAGTAGTGGCAGCGGCAGCAGTAGCGGTAGTAGTAGTTCTAGTAGTAGTAGTGATAGTGGTAGTGGCAGCAGAGTGGCAACAGAAGTGGCTGTGGTAGTGGCAGAAGCAAAGGTAGTAATAGTAGTAGTAGTAGTAGTAGTAGTAGTAGTAGTAGTAGTAGTAGTAGACGTAGTAGTTAAGCAAACAAACAAACAGTTAAGCATTTCACCTACATGGATGATGTAATAATCTTTCTTCCCACAAAATGAATGTTACCAGATTTATATAAAATATTAGAGAAATATTCAACACAATATCAATTGAAATTAATCAAAAAAAAATGGCTGTGTGGTCCCTACTCACAGGTTCACCAATTAAGGCATTGAACTTACACACCCCACACCCTTTTTTTGGAATTCCTTTCCACCTCTCTTCAAACCAAGCCAGAATTTTAACACAATAAAAGTTATTAATTTCAATCAATAAATTAATTAATTCTTTAACCAAAGCATATTTATCAATTCATAGTAAAATCTCTTTAAACAATATGTTAATATTTCCCAAAATTAATTATTATGCCCTAATTATTAAATTCACAAATTCATTAATTCAGAAGTTGAATTCCTTTAATTTGGAATAAAACAACTCAATCTATTAGTATCAACAAGTTGCAAAGACATTCCAAAAATAATGGCCTATCACTACACAATGTTACAACATGTTTTTTTCAAAAGGCATATAACACTATACAAAAAATTATCACCAACTTTGAGTTCATTGAAGCTTCCATTCCAATAACCCTAACAGATACACCTCCATCCAATAATAACAAATTTATACATAACCTTTTGGTTTTAATAAATATGCGCAATAAACTGAATGATCAAACAGCAAATAAATTGAAATACTGGGAAGCATATCAAATTCTAAATTCAACTCCACGACTCAGTGCCATACCAGTAGTCTCTCAATAACAAATAAGACACTTATAGTAAAATTCAAATATTGTCATCCAGAACCCAAATATTTTGACTTCTTAGTAAAGAGTAATTTTCTGACAACAAAAATGAAAAATGCCAACATCTATTCACTATGTGTGCTGCATCATAGGGATAAAAAGACCATCAACCATATTATCACTGACTGTCATGCTCATAATAATTATAGAGAACTAATTTCAACTCTCACTGGGAGTAAAGATAACATATTAGTGTTATTAATAAATGCAATAAAAGCAGGTAATTTTGCCTCAATCAGAATACACACATACCTATTTTTCACCCTATGGTTCGTGCACTGTTATTTTGTGTTCAACACTACTTCTCACAAATTTAGAACAATATACCTTAATAAATTACAAGCAATAAGGAAGAGGGATCAAATGTTTGCTCCAATTGGAATATTCAAAGACACATGACAATCAACTCAGATGCCAGAAACTTAATCAGTAATCCACAAAAACATACGGAAAGAACATTACCCGAAGAAGAACTTTTTTGTTGATTATTTTACATGTTTGTTTATTATTGCTGGTTTTCTAACTGTTATAAAACCTGCCCATATTACTGACTTTTTCCCTTCAATGATTGTTTTTTTTAATATATAAGGCAATGTAAATTATGAAATAATTTAATTTACCTTTGTTTACTCTGTAAATCAATATTTATACTTAATAAAGCTGTTTTAAAACTACTACTACTAGTAGTAGTAGTGGTAGTAGTAATAATAATAATAATAATAGTAGTAGTAGTAGTAGTAGTAGTAGTAGTAGTAGTAGTAGTAGTAGTAGTAGTAGTGGTGGTGGTAGTAGTAATAGTTGTAGTAGTAGTAGTAGTAGTAGTAGTAGTAGTAGTAGTAGTTTTAGTAGTAGTAGAAGTAGCAGTAGCTGTAGCAGTAGCAGCAATAGCAGTAGCAGCAGCAGTAATAATAATAAATCTGAGGTATAGGTGTTTTAGTTCTGATATTGACATATTGGAGAAGTTATTGACTAGGTGTTTGAACCCATCCTTTCTCCTATAAGTGGCTGAAATCAGATCCATTTGTCAGACAATATTATATTGTGTTTATTTGGAATTCATGTATACTATCTATGTATAGAAACAAGTGCATGTGATTTTATTTTATTTATTTATTAATCTAACTCATGTACATTATCCAGGTACAGAAATAACTATATATGATAGCTTTTTATTTATTTATTTATTTGTCTAATTTTTGTGAACATGGTATTAATTAATTTTTTATTTAGTATTAATGAAGTTGTCAATAAATGTTAATTTTGTAATTTAACCTGACTGTGCCATTGCTATTTGTCATACACGGAAACAAAAAAATCCACCATATTAAATAGATCATATATCAGATCAAATATTGACATTCATAATCCATAAAATGTTTACTAAAATTATAAGAGAATATCTTAATTCTTTTGTTCTTGGGCAATTAGTGATGTACAGGGTATAATAAAATTTCCTTTACCTCCTACATCATTTGCTTTGTTAATTCTAGAGTATAATTCAGAATTTGTAATTCCTATTAGTGTTTGTGATATTAGAACTAAATGAATAGATAAGTTTTCTAGCTAGTAAATGTATTTTCTAATATTATAATTGATGACTTACCGATTACAATAAGTCTCATTGCTATTGATTTAATTTGTCATTTAAAATAATGAAGAAAAAACCAAAAGTTTATTTGCTTACCTTTTATTGCAAAGCAAATAATCTATATCACATTTCAGTACTAAAATTCTGAGTATACATGTGCTCCAGCCAATTACATTATAAGGCTAATTATAACATTTACTGCCACGTTTAATGGACTATATTCAACACGTGATAGTTAGTATTGATATAATGGATAACACATTTATTCATGGGAGAGTAATCTTTAGTAGTTTTGTAGATTATATCATCTTGTTCGTGGCAAACAATAAGATCTCACATAAATAAAAATAATAAATTAAAGGCTTGAAAAATAGTTTTTAAGATACAGTGATTAGTGAAAATGATAATTAGTTAAATAGTCACACAATTTATGTTGGGTAATTTAATGAATTTTCTTGTAATTGTGTGATGTATCTTAAAGATGTATGCTGGCCATGATGGGATTATATCATTAAATACGCTGGTTACAATTTTAGTGAACTTTTCAGTTACTATATATATATATATATATATAAACACAGAACTTTTCAAGTTATATATATATATATATATATAAACACAGAATTTCAAGTTCCCTTTAGACAAGTATTCTACTACAACTACTCCTACTTCTGCTGCTGCTACTTCTATGCATACCACCACCATTAAGACCATTATCATCATTACCACTATTACTATTACGACACCACTAGTATACTACTAGTGATACAACTACTAGTACTACCATCACTACTACTTCTACTAATAATAGTAATAATAACAACAATAATAATAGATTTATGACTTAAGTTATATTGCAAAGAATTGTTTTAACATTTTGCTTTTAAATTTTAAATAAATATAAAAAATAATTCAATAATATCATAAAAATTTTAAAATACAATCTTTTGAAAATGATTTTTTTACTTTAGAATTGTGCTGACAACTAATTCCAGTGGCATTGGAGCTCTTAAAATAACCATCGACGCTAACCCATTCCAGTGTGACTTAATATTTAATTTTTTAAAAATTAAATAATGTAAACATAAAATAATTTCTAGTTGAATAAAACAAATACAGTTTTACTTTTGTCGGATATCTATTTTTAACATACAAATAAGCACTTAAAACTGTTTAAGGCAAAACAGACTTTCAAAATCACATGTGAATGTAACAGTCTTGCAAATAGCATTGGTTATCAAATGGTATTTCTTGTAAACTGCTATCGTAGAGAATTATATTAGAAAGTTATTATCTTAGCTATGCACTCCAATGTGCAACAGGTAGAAAGTAAATATACTTATTGAAATACAGAATAAAATTATCTATTGTTTTTAGTGCATCTTTGATGTAACCAAGAAAAGCAATTAACATGGGTATTAGCAACATAAAATTATATGTTTCAAAAATAGTACTACATTGTTTGATTTTTATAAAATATTACTTTTGTATGAAGTGAAAAAGTTTATTGATGCAGTTTTAATAGATTGTTGCATATTTTTATTACAGGTAAAATGGAATTTTAAAAAAATATCCATAATTTTTTTTATAAAACTTTCAATATTTATATATAAATGCCTATAATATCATAAATCATCCAATTGAACCACACTTATATATATAATATATATATATATATATAAAAAAAATAAAAATATATATATATATATATATATATATATATAAACATTACAAGCATAAAGCTAAACTAGTCAATATAAAATCAAAACTACCCCAAATCTAAAATTAAACCAGACCAGAATAAAAATAATATTAAAACACAACCTAAGGTTTCCTGCTACAAGCAGACTTCTCAAGTGTAAAGAAATAATAAAAAAACACAACATATATACTATTAAAAACTAACCAAAAATCCATTCCTTCCCATCCACCCTTAATATTAAAAGAACTCTTAAATAAGTAGCTCAATCATAAATTTTCAATAATAAAACTCTTAATTCTTCTTTGTTTTTCCCTCAAAGAAGCCCTTGCTTCATCAAAATCAATAGGTGGCCTGTATCTTTTCCATGGACATACAAACGAACAAGTCATTTACTCTCTTTTATGAACCTTTCTCTTTCTTTAACCAAACTTATAAAAAATGATTACTAAAAAAAAAAAGGAAAAAGTTTGCTTTTGTATTGGAAGCTATTTTTCTTATAAAGGTAATTTTTAAAGATAAGGAAGGGTGGATAATAGGTTATATTATTTCTCCTTTGATGCGTTTATATTAGTTATGGAAGAGGAAATTATTATAAAAAATATATGAAAAATTTGTCAGTTGTTATTTGTGTGAGAATGGAAATTGGAAGGAATTTGTAAATGAGTTTAATTGTTTTGATCCTTCTATAAAATTTGTGTAGAGGGAGGGGGGGGTTAGTTTTGGTAAGTTAAAATTTTTAGATCTTTTGGTGATTAGAAATATAGAAACTAATTGTTTATTGTGCAGTCATTTAGTTAAACGAAAGAATTAGGATCTATAATTAAACCTGATAGCTATCAGTCTGTATCTCATAAAGTAGCTGCTTTAAGGAATTATTGTCATAGGAATATTAAATTAAATAATTCTAGGGGGTAGCTTTGTTTCAGAAATATCAATTTTATAAAGATTATTTAGGTGTTGGATACTCTGATAAATTTGTTAAAAGTATTTTATTTAATAGTAATATTTGTAAGGATGTAAAGGTTAAAGAAAAATATGATTTTATTTCTTTGCCATTTAAATTGTCTTCTTATAAAATTGTGTGTAGAAATAGTAAATTGTTTGGAAATAAGAAAATTGCTTGGAAAAGGGGTGTTACATTGAATAATTTATTGAATAATACAAAGGAAGTTTTTGATAGAAAGACTATTCCTGGTGTGGTATATTTTATTCCTTGTTTATTTTGTAAGAAGGTTTACATAGGTCAGAGAAGTTTGAGTTTAAATGAAAGAGTAAAGGTTCATAAAAGTAGAGTTAAAAATAGATATCTTAGTTCTGCTTTGTATGTCCATGAAAAAGATACAGGCCACACTATTGATTTTGATGAAGCTAAGGTTGTCTTCTTTGAGAGAAATGAAATCAAAAGAAGAATTAAAGAGTCTTTATTATTGAAAATTTATGATTCTGAAGCAATTAACTTATTTAAGATTTCTTTTAATATTAAGGGTGGATGGGAAGTGAATGGATTTGTGGGTAGTTTTAATAGTATATATAATGTGTGTTTTTTTATTATTTCTTTACACTTGAGAAGTCTGCTTGTAGCAGTGAAACCTTAGGTTGTGTTTTAATATTATTTTTATTCTGGTCTGGTTTAATTTTAGATTTGGGGTAGTTTTGATATATATATATATATATATATATTATATATATATATATATATATATATATATATATATATATATATATATATATATAAACGTAACCCACTAATCCAAAGTTGATGGTGCCAGACGTACCGGAACTGCAGGGTACACCATATGATGACAGAAATACAACTAAGTAGTTGGATTATTTGGAAGAACTGTGTCAACCAACCTACAACATGTCATATTCAAAATTAATGATTGAATGACACATTTGTGTGTGTCAGATGTTACTGAATCAAGAATGGCATATAACAAAGAGAGCGCATCTCACTACTGTCAGACCTAGGCTTTCAAATAGGATGTTAAAAATGTCACAATGAACTGCCCACATCTACTTTCAATATACTAACTTCTAATTTACTAAAAAAATATTTCAATGTAACTTAGACCAGTGCATATACATTATATCTCCCTTTTTAGGTTCCATTACACCACAGAATTCTAAATCATGGAGTTCTTGCAATCAGCTCTCTTCAGCGATGGACCTACTCAACTATAATCAAATATGCCTATATATAAGCATAGATATAGAAAAATACTGATGATGATCAATTAATTATAAGAGAAATAAATAATGATGATGATCATCATCAAACCTTTAATGGTGTAAACCCATAATGTCATGATCAAACATCTAGTGGTATAAATGCACAGTGATGATAGTGATGATCAAACAGAGATCAGATTGGTTTAAACAACTTAATTTATTAACAACATATAAAATAAATATTTACAAACAAAAAATAATAAAATATATAATTTTTTCCGATTATCAAGAATGGTTTTCTATCATCTTGGCTTCATTCAACAGAAACAAAATAATTTGAAGTAGATTGTATACAAAAATTATTCTATATAATTCATTAAATATATACAGAAAACAAAAAAAAAGATAAATGTGATGAGAGTTCACTAATTCTAAAACTACCCCATTAATGTAATTATTAGACTAATATTTTTAGGCTAGGGTAAATACATTTATAACTATTATATATATATATATATATATATATATTGTAACGGGTGTACTCGTTTACCGTATACTTATTAGTTCTTATCATAAAAAAAAATATCTATATTTCCCCTTTTTCCTTTTAAGCAAAAAAAAATATTGATAAGAAATTTCGTATTTCTCTCATAGCATATTTATGGACGTCAATCATTGACTCCAAGCGCCAAACTTACTTTTTACATAAGTATTAT
This sequence comes from Epiperipatus broadwayi, assembly GCA_028023455.1. Lineage (NCBI taxonomy): Eukaryota > Metazoa > Onychophora > Udeonychophora > Euonychophora > Peripatidae > Epiperipatus > Epiperipatus broadwayi. Next base: position 39,856 of record JAQFVV010006868.1, read on the forward strand.
GCTGGAAGAGAAAAATACGATAGTAATAGGGCCTCTCCACTAGCTCAGTACTCAGGGCGGATGGCCAATAAACCGTAGGAAAATGTACGGGGGAACTCTATGCAACCAACAGCGAAACTCGGATCAATTGTTAAATTCATAAACTATATTCTATGAGACAAATAATAAAACATACACATGTAATATAAGCCTTAAAATAACACATTTTTTTTATTATAATATTTTTTTTTCTACTTTTAAGAAAATATATTTCCCATACCCTTTTAACGTTTACATAACCCAATAAAACCTACATATGTATTGGCGTGGATTTACAACAGAACAAGAAAACGAACGTATACACAGATAAAAATCTAATCAGCTGTATTTGAAGGGCCTTATCATAAAAAAATATATAAGTTTCTTGCCTTCGTTCGCTATCCTTGATGGTTTCAGAAAAACGTGGTAATTTTTGGAAATAAAATATCTTAAGTTCATATTACCTGCAATTTTTGTCCGATGTGATCCCCGGGGATATCAAAATAAGAAGAAAAACACATGAAATCCAAAGCAAAATGTACGAGACAGTTCATCACGCTTCAGTTCATTCCGAGTCGGATCGATTCCCTTGCGAAAAGTTGATAGATCTCCGGTAGATGTTCTCCGGTCACTGCCGCATGGATTCTTTGGGGTAAGGTCCAGAAAACCCAGCACGCTTAAGCTTTTACCCCACCGTACTCATGTTCGGCCGTAGCCTTAGTTACTCTTCTTAAAATATATATAAAAAAATTGAATATATTTTTATTGTTTTCTTTCCTCTTTGAAAACCAAAATAAAAGTGACACTAGTTTAAAAAAAAAACTACCTCTCCACTCTCCCTGTCACTTTTTGTTTTCTTTTGTTTTCGCAAACACAGTCCGTCCCCTTTCTTCCTCACCACGTGGTATAGATGGCCAGTTAAGCTAATAAGCAAAAAGAACTTTTCGCACCTTCAGACATTTTGGTAATTAACATTCCGGAAACCTTTTTCTCGAACCTTCTTTTTTTTATTTTTTTATTTTTTCATTCAAATTCCCCAGATAAGACCTTCGATGTTTAATATATCTCTTTTTTTTTTTTCTACAATAATCTCTTATCTTGGATCCAAAAATGTATTCATACGTTCGTTTCTAAAATTGTCTATCCACACCGCAAATACATACATATACCACTTTTACAAAAATAAAACGCAAATTTCCCCCCCACTCCCTCTTTTCTTACTTTAATAAAATTTTAAACATTTTCTCCCACTACAAAAATAAATACTAAAACGAAATAAAATCAAATTATATGAAACTAATTTTAAACTATATAACATATGTGTGCGCCTTTCTACATTGTAACTAGGGTTTAAACCCGACCGTTTACAATATATATATATATATATATAAGTTCCCACCAGTAACCACCTAAACATTCACAGTAAAATATAGTAATCAATATTTCTAACTGCTGTCAAGGCAACATTCACAACTTTTAATAGCAAGAATGGAAATCCATTCTTACTAATGGTCTACTGAATATATATATATATATATATATATATATATATATATATATATATATATATATATATATATATATATATATATATATATATATATATATATATATATATATATTATCATTAACCATTATCAATCCACTGCAGGATGAAGGTCTCTCAAAGTCAATCCATCTTTTTGCTATCTTTCACTTCTCCTCTCCACATTACCCCTGCACACTTTCTTATTTCATCCACCCATCTCATATGTGGTATCTTTCTGGGTATTTTACAAACTCTTGGAAACCAGTTTAGAATTTCAATTGTCCACCTGTTATCAACTCTTCTAACAATATGTCCAGCCCAACTCCACTCCAGTCTTTTAATTTTTTCACTGAGGTCAGTAACACCTGTTTGATCTCTTACCCATACATTGTGTTTTCAATCCCTTCTTGTTATTCCTAACATGCATCTCTCCATACTTTTTTGAGTGTTTTGAAGTCTCTGTATTGCTCTTCTATTAAGTGGCCATGTCTCAGATCCATGAGTAAGAACTGAAAAAACACTTTTATTAAAAACCTTTCTTTTCTAACACAAGGCATATTTCCTTTTAGTATCAAGTTATTTCTAGAAAAAGCATTCCAAACAAGTTTAATTACATGATTAATTTCGTACATTATATTTCCATCTGTAATAATAATCTGACCAAGGTATTTGTAACTGTTAACTTCTTCTAACTCATCATAATCAATCTATATTTTCATATTTTGAGAATATCTATTATACATTACTTTAGTCTTTTTAACATTTATCTTTAGTCCTACTTTTGTACTTTCATCTGACAACTCCTGCAACATTTTCTGTAGTTCTAAAGCATTATTTTCAAAAGCAACTACATCATCTGCAAAATCTAAATGACTTAAATAATTTCCATTTACTTTCACTCCTTTAGATTCCCATTTTAATCCACAAAATAATTCTTGCAGCACTGCTGTAAAAAGTTTTGGAGATGTGAAATCACCCTGTCTTACACCCTTTTCAATGTTGATTTTCCGACTATCATTATGTAATCTAATTGTTGCTGTTGAATTTTTATAAATATTCTTCAAAATATGACAATATCCTGGATTTACACCTTGATGATCTAATGCTTTAATCACTGACGAAATGTTTACAGAATCAAATGCCTTTTTATAGTCTACAAATCCTAAGCATAATGGCAACTCATATTTATTTGTCCTTTCTATAATTTCTCTTAATACCTGGATATGATCTATTGCACTAAAACCACTTTTAAATCCAGCTTGCTCTCTCGGTTGGTCGAAATCCAGTGTTTTCTGTAGACGAGTTGTAATTATCTTAGTAAAAAATTTGTATAAAACTGATAAAAGGCTGATAGGTCTGTAATTTCTAATGTCTTCTTTATCACCTTTTTTAAATATTAATATTAATACTGCATTTTTCCAATACTCTGGTACATCTTTATCATTTAGACATTTGGTATATAACTTTGCTAAAAAAAATTATATTTCTGCACCTGTTTGTTTTAATATATCAATTACAATTCCATCATTACCTGGAGCCTTCCCTTTCTTCATAAAGTTAATTTTATGTCCCACTTCCTCATTCAAAATTCTGGGCAATTCGGGAAGATATAATATGTATAAAATGAACTTGTTCTTTCTTACTATATAATTCTTGATAGAAGACTTCTACACATTTTATAATTTCATCTCTCTTTTTAGTAATAATGCCATCTTTTTTTCTTATTGCAGATATACATTTCTTACCAATACCAAAATGTTGTTTTACACTCTTTAAACTTTTATTCTCTTCTACAGCTTTCTTTTCTAGTTCACAATTATACTTTTTTATATCATTTTCAACTTTTTTCTGCACCATTTTACAAAATTCATGATATTCAATCTTTTTTAATGCATCATTGTTGTATATCCTCATATTCCTTCTTTTCTTCATAAATTCTCTAGTCTCAGTAGAAATTTTGTTGGTCAATTGTTGCTTTTTTCTACCGGGTAGCTTTGTTGCTGTTTTTAAAAGTGTATCACTTATTTTCCTATTAATGGCATTTAAATCTGAATCATGTTCAAAATCTATTAATACCTGAAACCGATTCTTAAGTTCTAATTTAAATTCATTAGAATGTATTTGAAGATTAGGAATATCAACTGTAAATATTGTTTTTTTAATAAGTTTTGTGTCTCTTGTTTTGCATTAACATGTATCTTACATCTTACTAATCGATGATCACTTACTGTGTTAAATTTATTAAGAACCTTACAACCTTGAAATAAATATTTTCGGTTATTCAAAATATAATCCAATTCTGCCGTACCTTCATTTGGATGTTTCCATGTCCATTTCCTTTTAACATTTTTCTCAAAAAAAGAATTCATTATATAGAGTTTTACTTTTTCTGCAAACTTCACAAGTCTATGTCCTCTCACATTTCTATTACTATAACTAAAATTACCTACAACAGTTTCATCTTTCATTTGTTTACCAAGTGTAACATTGAAGTCTCCCATAACAATTTAAAAATGTTGTTTACTCTGATCGAAAGCCTTTTGTACATCCATATAAAAATCTTCTATAACTTCATCATTATGAGAACTTGTTGAGGCATAAACCTGAAGTATCTGCATTTGGTATCTGCTATTAAGTTGTAAAACTAATCTGATACACCATCCATATACACAATGTTATGCTTCCACTTTTTATTCATAATGATTTCTACTCCACTTGTATTTCCATTATTTGTGCCTTTATATTAGAGTATATGTCCACTTTTTAAATCAAATGTTTCTTCACCTTTTTTTCTAACTTCACAAAGTCCAATAATGTCCCATTTAATATAAGACAGTTGTTCTTCTAACTCTTGCAAACTTACTTCACTTAAAAGTGATCTGCAGTTGTAAATACCTAAATAAAAAGTCATCATCAATGGGCAGCCTGAGTCCGCAATTAGGAGATTCTTAGCACCCTCTGCCTTTGGCTTCCAACCACTGCCTTGCTTGGTGACTTTACAGCCTCCTGGGAATAAGGGCCATGATTTATTTTTGTCTGTCATGATTGTATTTATTGAATAAATATTCTTAAACTCGGAGGCAAAAAGCCAATAAACTCACCACACTGGCTAATGTGTGTTGTTGAGCAGCCCATCCATGTTCATATACTATATGAATAATCACATAGTAATAACAGCTGCAATGACAAGTACATATGGAATGGACATTATATATATATATATATATATATATATATATATATATATATATATATATATATATATATATATATATATATATATATATATATATATATATATATATATATATATATATATATATATATATATATATACAAGTTATACATTTTGTTAACTTGTTTATAGCTTGCATTTTATGATCACTAGAAGGAGCTTTACCAATATCTCCATACAAGCTATGTATACATATATACTGAGAGAGACATAATTCAATACCTCTTTCATTGTATCCACTTTCAGATCAGCTGATTTTTAGATAATTGGCTATCATCAGTGAAGGATAGGGACTAAAAATTAGATCTAAACACTGACTAAAACTCAGCATTTATAGAAAATGTTTCTATCAGCTTGCAAGCATGAATTTTTCATATACGTAAATATCTTTAAATCCAGTTAAACAAACTATATATATATATATATATATATCCCTACTCCCATTAATTTGTGTATGTAAGTCATAGTGGAATTTAATGATAGATAAAGACCATTTAATTATTGTATTAATTGTGCATTCAGAAATAAAATAAAATTACAAGTAAATATTATTAAAACTGATTAGTAACAAAAAAGTTTTGTTGTCCTAAATTTTGCCCTCAATGTTAAATATATAAAAACTGTACTTCCGATGAGGTCATCTTGATGGATCAATGTTGAATTTCAGATGAATCTAAAAATTTACTTTTATTAAAAAAAAATAATACACATTAATTGAAGAGGATTCCTTTTTCAATTTACATCAACATGACATTTATCCATCCACTGCTTCATCTTTTAAGTTGCAGGTGATCGAATTTGAAAAATGACTCTTAAACACACAATAAAAAAAATACAATATATAAATTTTCAAATAAACAAAATGACAAAAGCAAAAAAAAAATAATAATTCTGTTAATCAAGATAACATATATTTATCTTAAGTAAGCATTTTTTCCACAGTTAAGAGTTTATAAATATAAATGTCAATCTCCATGTATAGTATTCCTGTTTGCAAACTTTATTACTATTCATAAAGATCATGCTGCTTAGTTAAAACAAACTCATCCAAATTATCTCTCCTGAATGTATAAATCTATGGAAGATTGTGTATACCAGCATTCTATAAAACAGACATATTGATGGAAAATTTTATAATTTCATAATTCCATAATTAAACAATGACAAAATATTCACTTTGGAGAAGTCTCACAGCATTGTTTTACCCTAAATACATCATAATGATTCCTTTATTAAACTGTTATTTATAACATGACTGATATATATATATATATCTTTTACAGAAAACTGTTATTTATAACATGACTGATATATATATATATATCTTTTACAGAAAACAGTTAATTTTTAGTAGTTTTAGATTTTGTTTGCATTATTTCTATAATAATGAGTTCAGTCTTGCAGAAATTAAAGTTTAACTTTTCACTTTTCCTCTATCCAAAATAAAGATTTTATAAAATCTAGAAACTACAAATATTAAAATTTTACTGTTTTTTAGAAGCCAAAATTTTTTTTTCTTTTCTTAAAAGAAATAAAAACATATTTTTTTTGCTGTCAGTTCAATTCCAGATTTTTCAAAACCAGAACACTCCTGCTGTCCGTTCAATTGTAGATTTTTTTTTCAGTCAAGAGAAATGCTGTTTTGTCCCATGTTTGCCTACAAACCTATTTTTACAACTTTATAAAAAAAATCAAATTATAAATTATTCTCCTTTTATTTAATTTTCATTATTCCAAACTCAATCATTTATCAACAATTTTGACCTTGTATATTTTTTTATCTTTTATTATTTTCATTCTATAAGTCAATCGATTAGTATTTTTAGTTAATGAAATTAAGTAAATAAAAGAAAAAACAATTAATTTCTATCAATAGACGAACATATTATTTTATATGCATATATATTGCATGTATATAGCAAATTTGTTTGCTTTCTCACAATAGATAAAAAATAAGAATTAATTTCTCATACACATGAGTCTATATGTCTGTTTATATATGTATATACTGCATTTGTATAAGTAAGTATATAAGATATTTTATTTGCCTACTACTTAGTCTGAATTCATAATGTAAAATAAATTAGGAAGGGTGAAGGCTAGTTGTAAGCCATATCTTACAGCAGCCCTCTCGTAAACAGTTAAACTTTTAAACTAGATTTTAAATTTTAGCACTCATAGGTACAATAAGAATGTATGATAATTTTGGGTTTGTTGAAGAGTTTCTACATTAATTACCTAATTTTCTAACATTTTTTTTGTATTATTTAACAGCTGGTATTGGGAAGTTCAAATAGTGTGCTGGATTAAAGCTTTGATGGTTTTATAATTGAGGCATAACCAAAAATGATTCTCTGTTACAAATGGCACATGAAATTATTTATTTGCTAACCTTCCCCAATTCTCCTTTGAGGCTTATTGCACTTTGAAGGTCTAGCCAAATATCAAAACATGTTTGTTTAAGTTAGCCTCTAGATATTCCCATTATTGCATTTATGCATTACTTGGGAAATACCCTCATCAAACTTAACATCCCTGATCTTGTACTATATATATATATATATATATATAGTACAAGATATAGCAATGTATATAGTATATATATATATATATATATATATATATATACATTGAACTTGCTATTGTCACAATGTTTACCCATTTTTTTCTATTTACAAATCTTAGCTATATTAAAAATTTTCTGATATTACCCTGTATTGTTACTAACATCCAAAATAAGGCTTTAAGATACATGCATTATATGTGACATGGATCACTTCTCCTTGGTTTACTCAAAATGTATTTGGAACTGATTGCTTAACAATGGTATATGGTCCCCAATATGTATTACTTATTTATCATACTTACATTCCTGTGGTTTAATTGGATGTGGAGTTTTTATTAGCACTCTATCTCCAACTTTGAATTCATTTTTAGACTTTCTTACCTTCTGATTTCTACGATTTGACTTCATAGTAAATTGCTATCAAGCTTACAATATATCATTATTTATTCATTATAATTCTCATGGTTACAGGTTTATATATAATAAAAAATATACAAACCATTATACAATTACAAATATCCAGTAACGCTTTCTGTTTAAAGATCTATATCTCAATAATAGCAAACCTTAAAATGATACCACTTTAAGGTTGTATGCTAAACGATGTTAAATATTGAAATACAGACCTACTCAAACACAGAGCATATATATATATATATATATATATATATATATATATATATATATATATATATATATATATATATATATATATATATATATATATATATATATATATAACTATTTGAAAACACTCTATAAGGAATGTTACATACATTTATTACTTAATCTCAGTCGTCTATTAACTTAAAACGTATGTTCATTTAAATGACTGAGTAGGTTATCATTATACATTTATAAAATAATAATAAAAAAAATCTAAGGTTTTACATAATAAATGGATGTTTTCATTTATAACATATCTTTGGGCAGGTTTTTTTTCTTTGTCAGAATATATCATTGTTCAAATTTCTCTATGTACTTTACAAAATCTTATTGGATTCAATTCCTATTCATAGTCCTTGTCATGTTCCAGTGGTCTGCAATCTTTGAAAGTCTTTCCCTTGTGATTTTTCTTTCAAGCATTGTTATTCACATATCTAATATATGTGAATGGGCCTTCACATGCATTGCACAAATTGTGAAACTGTGTATCTGTCAGCTTAATGGGCCACAACATCTTGGTTTGCATTTCCATTTTGGGATTTTTCATTCCCATTTCATCATCAGGATCATAAACAAGTTTAAACTTTCACAAATTATGACTAAGATGATCAAAGATAAAATATTTGACTACATAATCAAATTTAATTCTTTTGGAAATGTGCTTATCCCTTGAAATTGCTTCTTTAGTTGACAACACTTTTTTTAGTATCCTCATCATGACTATATGCTTTCAATTGATGGCATGTCTTTTATTTCCAGCAGTGTTTATTCAACTAATTCTGAGTTCTTTTGTTACATGGTTTAATTGTTTCCATACTTTTTGTGGATGGAATCAATGTGTGAGCATTAGTGCCACCTTGATACATCATTGGTATCAATCTTTCTAAATTAGGCTTGAAGAAATAATCCTCAATGCCATTTTCGAAAAACTGTGATGTCTGATCAGTGAAAAATTCAGGATTCAGTGAGACCTCAACAATGTAAGAATGTCTGCTACCCTGAGAAGATTCAAAAGTGAAACCATGCAAATTCTTCTGTAAGATAATGACTTGTCATCTTTTATCTAATCAGCGAATTATAATCTCATCATTTCCTTCACAGGTTATAAACCATTTTCCAAAGGCAAACATGTGGAACCAGATGAGAATAGAATAGGTTGACTAAAAGTGTCTAGCTTATCTTGATTGAGTATACTTTCTATTTTTAAAAAAAAAAACATTTGCGAGTTTCATAATCATCCGAGGCATCCATGAAACTACTGCCAGGATACAACATAATAATTTTCCTATTTATCATGAATCTAAAATAACCAATATCGCCATCAAATGATTCCAAAATTGTGATATCACTCCAAATATAAAGGTGATGTTGATTATGTGCACTGTACCAGTTACACTTACAATAAGGTTTACTCAAGAATATTTGTTTTCACCTTTAATCATAAATTCTTCCACTGATTTTTTATCCAATACTGGAAATATTACTGAGATGTTTCCTTCATGTTTCATTTCCATGAAGTTTATTTGTGGTTTGGTAATGGAATACATACATTATTCTGATCTATGTTTGGTACTATATCTCCCAAACTAAGATTTATAATATGCTCTTCTATCTCATCTTTGGAGACCTGAGATATCCAACCAACAGAAAATTTACTGTCAAGTAAAATTTTACCAATAAAATAATATTTAGTGCCATCATTGGAATCAATTTCTGTATACCATGCCATCGAAAGCTTATATGAATGGCTGGAAGTTTCTCTTTGACTTCATTTTTGTGCTTCTCTTGAGTTTCTCTGATCTCTTCTCTGAAAGTTTCCTGGTTGTTATAAACCTCTTTAAGTTTTGTCTTTAGCTAATCAACAATACCATCTGTAAAGACTGTATACTGACATGACACTATAATCATTTTATCCATTTCTTCTTTCATTCTATCCATGCCTTATTTTAGTTCAATGCTATCTTTTTGTACATTTTCCAACCCTAGACATAATTGTCCATGTTCTAAATCAATTTATGTTCAACTCTATCTAATTCTGCCTTCATTCTTGCTTCTACCCTATTGACCTTACTTTTCAATTCTTCTCTCAAAAGACATATATCTCCTTTCAGTTCTGTTTCCAACTTGCTTACATCATCTCTGGTTGCCATTCTCTCTAACTTACAGTCATATCTTTCCTCGTGACATCCATTTTATTGCACATATTAGCAGTTATCTTTGCCTCCATGCTACTCATGTTTGATTCTAAACTAGCATTTTTTCTTTTCTCCATACTATTCATATTTGATTGCAAAGTATCCATTTTTATTCATGCTATTGATATCAATTTTTATTTTTGTTTTTATATTATCCATGTTTTCCTTTATACTGTTCACATGGGTCATCATTATCTTGTTCAACATTTCTTGAAACATTTGTGGTGCAATAGAAATATTTTCAGTATTATGTATTACTTTACTTTCAGATACTTGAATAATCTTGTCAGTGGGGACTTCTTGTATCTGGAAAGCTATTTGAGTTTGGAGTTTCATTGTCCTCCATCATACAGCCCCCAGGAGTTTGGATCGATAAAGAATCCTCCCCATTACTATTATCAATATTACTTTCACCTTCAACAACACTAGTATCTAACATTTCTTCCATAGTCTCTATATTTTTACTTCTAAATACTAATCCACTTCTAAGTAACATGGATCTAAATAATTATTAAAAAAAAACTTTCTACTTACAAACACCAAAATACAATACTGCAGGACTCCTAACCACTTCATGCCATTATCTATTTATTGTCTATTGTTTAACTGGTGTTTAAGCTTGCCTAATGCCTCTATTTTTAATTTTACTTATTGATTATTTATTTACAAAGTCGACCTCTATTTGTTCTCTCCATCACATGTTGCGTTCTTCACTTACTTTTAATGTTATTTATTTTTAATGTGAATTTTAATTTTCCCAAAAAATAATAATTGATATATCTCTTCATCATCATTCCTATTGTGTGTGTGTATATATATATATATATATATATATATATATATATATATATATATATATATCATTTATTTAAAATAGCATTTCAGCGTAGAATGTACACAAACATTGGGTAGATAGAAGAAACATGGATTTAAAGCTTAAAGGTAAATTTTTTTTTTTTTTAAATTCCAGTCCAATGTCTGATCCTTTGTATCTAAACTATGTTTATGCCTAAACGTTTTGGGAACCAGATATAATGGAACCCACTACCCCAAAGTTGATGGTTCCAGATATACTGGAACTGCAGGGTACACTATATTATGACACAAATACGACAAAGTAGTTGGATGATTTGGATGAAATGTGTCAACCAACCTACAACAAGTCATATTCAAAATTCATAATTCAATGACACATTTGGGTGTGTCAGATGTTACTGAATCAAGAATGGTATATAACAAAGTTAGTACATCTCATTACTGTCAGACCTAGGCCTTCAAATACAATGGTAAAGATGTCACAATGAAATGCCCAGTTCCATGTCACATCTACTTTCAATACTAACTTCTAATTTACTAACAATATTTCAATGTAACTTAGACCAGTGCATATTCATTGCATCTCCCTTTTTTGGCCCAATTACATGACTGAATTCAAACTCAAGGAGTTTTTGCAATAAACTCTCTTCAGGGATGGACCTACTCAATTATAACCAAATATGCCTTCATATTAGCATAGATATAGAAAAATACTGATGATGATCAATTTTTTATAAGAGCAATACATAATGATGGTGATGATCATCAATCCTTTAATGGTGTAAACTCGATGTAATAATGATGATCAAACATCTAGTAGTACCAAGGTACAGTGATGATGGTGATAATCAAACAGAGATCAGATTGGTTTAAACAACTTAATTTATTAACAACATATAAAATAAATATTTACAAACAAAAAATAATACAATATATAAATATTCGGTTATCAAGAATGGTTTTTTATCATCTTGATGGCTTCATGCAACAGAAGCAAAATAATTTGAAGTAGATTTTATACAAAATTATGCTATATAACTCATTAAATATATACAGAAAACAAAAAAAAGAAAAACACAATGAGAGTTCACTATTTCTAAAACTATCCCATTACTGTAATTATTAGACTGATATTTTTAGTCTAGGATAAATACATTTATTCCGTTAATATGAGCATGTGCACAAATCGAACATGAAAGGAAATATGGTGACATGCTGTAAAAAGGAGAAATTTAAATACTTTACCATAATATTATTATGGACACAGAAGATGCTTCTAAAAAGATTGATTCTTACATATCTTTGGGGGATGACTCTAAACCAACCCCTCACACCACTCCCAGAAGAAAAACTAATTCTCCTCCTGAAAGGATATGCAAGTTCAAATATTATTGGACATATATGCAGGTACATAATTATTCAAACAAAAATAATAAACAAGTATCCTCGTGATAAATAAAGATTTAAGACCCGGTAAGATGATATCCCATTTTGCTAGCTCAGCATACTCTATTCTCAGTTAAAACTATGGGAATCGGAAAACTCGCATAATTAATTAAATATATGGTTAGAGAAAGTAAATGACAAAGAGAATAAAAAATATATGGTGGTAGTCACTTTAGAATTATAATATAAATATTTTATTAGCCCATTATAGCATACCATTTATAATATGAATACAAAATTAACATTCTTAGATTGATTAAATATACAAACAAATATTACACGCAACATAAATCATTTAATAAAACAAAAATTATAATCATAAAGAAATACTTAACAAAGCAATAATTAGCCTAAATAAAAGAAAATATTTTTCTTAATAAAAAAAAGGATTAAATAACTAATACGTAAGAGATAATGATCTGTGGATTATAAACTTGCACATGTGCATTAAGCAAACAAGGAAAAATTAATGTTAGATATAAGATGTGTTTGTGTACATATATTTACGAAATGCGTATTAAACTTAAATAGAATAAACACACAAAAAATAGTATGCCCAATAAAGTCTATAAGCTTCACCCTCCTATGGGTTTAGAGTGGGCTATACATCTGCTGTGGCTAGGGCTGGACTTGACTGCAGCACAAGTTCATAGAATTGATCATCATTATTCGGTGTTTGAATCTCGGCATTTATATTCTGTTGGTATGGCAGGAGTGGAGCTAGACAGATGTGCTAAAGTGGGCTTCTTTCCCATAATCATTCTATATATAGTAAAGTGCTTGATTGGCATCTTTAGGCTGGACAACGGATATTACACACTGTAAACAGTCTTTTCTTGTTTTACGAATTCTAGGTTAATTACAGGCTTCAATGGCATGTTGCAATTAAGCTTCCATCGGCATCAACTGAATATATGGTGGAATAAACATCTTTCCATCATTTAGCTTTCCATTCATTGGCTAGATAATGGACATCACTCTATACCCAGGCTTCTTAAACTGTGGGTCGCGACCCCCAGGGGGGTCGCGAGACTACTGAAAGGGGGTCGCAAAGATCTGATACTTTTCAATCATTATAAATAAAATTTTAAAATTAGTATACACACTACGTACAAATATAAATACAAATAAAAATCATACAAAATACTATTGTAGTTTTATTATAACTATTTTTTGAAAAAAGTGGCAATGCAAAACTGTTATGTAGGGCCTATAAATGAAAATATGGAAGTAGCATTTAAAATAATAAATACAACGCGCTCCTCGATTTTCAACTGAACGTTCGACATTGATGTCTGGCCGCCGGCGTCAGTGTTTGCAAGATAACTTAGTGATTATAAGTACCCAGACGCCGCGTCGCCTTACAGCTTACACATACAATACGGAAGCATAATCAAGCTAGGCTAGGCGAATCGGCATATTATTTTTATAAAAGAATAATAAAAAAAATTAAATGAAAGCTTCTTTTTCGGCGTCTTTGTGATACGGTGCCTTTGTGCGCTGCACACTTTGAACACGCCATGCGTCGGGGTTGATCTGATCGTAATTTGTTGTCATTGCACTGGTAAAGATTCGAGTGTAGTTATTTTTCTGTTTGTACTTCAGTTTGGACTCAGCTTTGTCTTCGTAGTGACATGTGTGTATTTACTGTGTAATTTTCAGTTGGTGTTTTTAATTATTACGTTAAAGTTCAACTACATTTTGTTTAATTATTTATTATTATTTAACCATCATGGATAAATGGCTAATTAAAATTCCAACTAATAAGTCTGCCACGCCGTCACAACCAAGTTGCAGTGCTTCAAATCCGACTTCTAGCAAAACAAAAAAAAGAAAATATGACGAATCATATTTGCAGTATGGCTTCACATGCTCTTCTCACAACAATGAAGAACAACCAGTGTGCTTAATTTGCAAAGAAGTTTTGGCTGCAGAAAGCATGAAACCGTCAAAACTGCAACGACATTTGAATACTAAACATGCAACGTTATCAAAAAAGCCAATAGAATATTTTGAGCGTCTTTTGCAAACATCAAATAAAGAAAAGAACACTTTGGAGAAGTATGTTACTTTGAATGATAAATATCTATTGGCATCGTATGAAGTTTCGTATTTGATAGCAAAAACGAAAAAGCCTTTTACTATTGGAGAGCAACTTTTACTACCTGCAGCTATAAGAATGTCTGAAATTGTTCATGGAAAACAGTATGCTGCTGAAATTAGTAAAATTCCATTATCAAATGACACTGTGTCCAAAAGAATTTCAGACATTAGCAATGATCAATTTCAACAGCTTCTTATGAGGCTTAAAGACAGCTCAAAGTTTGCAATACAACTGGACGAGTCGACAGACATTTCAAAATGGCACAGTTGTTACTTTTTGTAAGATATATTTATGAGGGAAGCATTCATGAAGATATACTGTTTTGTCGTCCTCTGGAAGGTCATACTCGTGGAAAAGATATATATAAAAAAGTAAATGAGTTTTTTGAAAAAGAAGGATTAAATTGGAAAAATTGTGTTGGTGTGTGCACGGACGGTGCTGCAGCAATGACCGGACAAGATCTTGGTTTTACAGCATTTGTTAAAGCTGGAAATGATCATATTACATTTACACATTGTATGATTCACCGAGAGGCACTTGTTGTTAAAAAAATTGCACCAGAATTAAACACTGTGTTTTTTGATGCAGTCAAAATCATCAACTTTATTAAAAGTCGAGCACTTAATAGTCGATTGTTTAAAAATTTGTGCATTGATATGGATTCGGATTATACAAGTTTATTGCTACATGCTGAAGTTAGGTGGCTATCAAGAGGTCGAAGTTTGAAACGATTATTAACTTTAAAAGATGAAGTTCTTATATTTCTAACAGAGCAAAATTCTAATTTGGCCGATTATTTTCACGATAATTTATGGCTTCTCAAGCTATGCTATTTGGCAGATATTTTTGATAAAATCAATGATATGAATTTATCAATGCAGGGAGTCTGCGTTAATATGTTTATGTTAAAAAATAAACTTGAGGCCTTTGTTAAAAAAATTCTTATATGGAAGAACAGAGTGGAAAGTGGATCGCTCGAAATGTTTCCATTTACTGACGAGTATATAATTAGTAACAATATTTCAAAAAAGATACTCCTATAACAAAAATTATAGTTAATCATTTGAAGGATATGGAAGTTTACATGCATAGGTATTTTCCCAATGATATCGATACACAACAATGGATTTGCAATCCATTTTCAATTGAAATGGAAGAAATTAATTTTTTAAACTTAAAAGCACAAGAAGAATTTGCCGAATTAACAAGTGATACTACCTTGCGACTCAGATTTTCTCAAGTGCCTGTGCATGAATTTTGGATAGAAATCAAATCAGAATATCCCCTACTATCGGAAATGGCAATGAACAAATTACTGCCATTTTGTACAACATATTTATGTGAATCAGCCTTTTCCACATTAACTTACATAAAATCAAAATACCGTTCAACTTTAATAAACGTTGAAAATTTATTACGATCTGCACTAACTCAAATTGAGCCTGGATTTAATTATTTGTGTAAAAATAAACAATCACATCCGTCACATTAATATTGTTTGATGTTAATAATATGTTTTTATTAAAAAAATTGTTACAAAAGTTTATTTTTTCTATTGAATATATAGATATAGTTTTATGTTTTCTTATAAAAAAATTGTTACAAAAGTTTATTTTTTCTATTGAATAAATTTATATATAGTTTTATGTCATTCTATTTATTGTGTTTTATTACGACCGATATCCCATCAACGTTTCCAATTATATATATGTGAAATGAATGGGTACGTATTCTTTAATCCTTATTTTATTTACATTGTAAAATAGTGCGATATTACATCTACATCTACGGTTAATATATATTTCATTATATGGAGGAGGGGGTCGTTTAAAATTTCCTAAGCTTGAAGGGGGTCGCTATATAAAAAAGTTTAAGAAGCCTTGCTCTATACCACTTAATTGTCCAATGTTTAAATCAGTGACTAATGAACGGTTAACTACTCAAATGATTAATTGAATGACTGCACGAATTAATGTCCTTTGGTTCAGAATGAATGAAGGAATTTTTAGAGTAAATCCTGTGGATTAGGGTGAATCAGAATCAGCATGCTTGCTCAAAAGATTGCAAGACTTCACGTGCTTCCATTAACAGCATTAGCTTAACAATAAAATTTAGACTTAGGCGCCTAATAAGATTTGTCTTTTGAAAAACAGAAATGAACTGCCTTCTCTCAACTTCAGAACAGATATCTATCTATCTTCAATACCTCCTCAATTCAGGTATTCCCTCCAAGAAAAAAAATTAATTAATTAAATATTTTTTTGGTTTTACTAATTCATTTAGACGATTAATGAAACATTCCAATGCATTCACCTAAGTGCTCTTAGAATTTAATTTTCAATTATTTGTTTTATATCGCCATTCAGATCACAATACCACTAATGAAAATTTTAATGAATGATAACATCTTTTTCACTTTTCTTTTCAGTAATTACATTATCACAATAGAAGTTTAAAAAAAAATATTTTTAGATTGGACATTCCTCTCTCTGAGCATTATTGCAAGTTTAATCAAGTTCTTTTTGTCCAGTTGAAATTATTTTAGAATGGTCAGGAAACCAGAATGCCTTTAGGCTTTTCTTAAATTTAAGACAATGACTCCCTCTCTTGCTCAAACGCAACTGAAGAAAAAAAATGACCATTAAAACTTTGATTTTGAAATTATTTTTAACTTATTTTTAAATAGTAATATTTCAATTTTTCCTTTTTACATTGGTTGTAAACATAAAAAAAAATACATAATCACAATTTGTTAAATAAATGCCATTTTCTTTAAGAAAGAAAAAAATTAAAATTATAAACACATCTTAGCGTTAGCTTTTCTTTTTTTTTTTTAAAAAAAATCAAAATTACAAATACATATTTCTAAGCCTTTAAATATTGGCTTTAATCATACATGTGTGTGAGTTTATACTATAGTCACAGTTCTCTCTCTTAATTTATAATAAGTTTGATTATATAAATTGTATACCCCCTCCCCATTTAATGGCTTTTTATGTATTTTCAGCTATTAATTGTTCTAACATCTTGTGCTTGGCCACATCAAACATGCCTGGCACATTATATATATATATATGAAAAACAAAAACAAGTTATTCACGTAACTTGCTATCACTTGTTATTTATGTTCAACAGATGGCGTTTTACCAAAACCACCGAACAAGTGTAAAATTTGTTTACATAAATTTTACACTTGTTCGGTGGTTTTGGTAAACGCCATCTGTTGAACATAAATAACAAGTGATAGCAAGTTACGTGAATAACTTGTTTTTGTTTTTCATAAATGTACCTTTAAAGTTTTTTTGCAATGATATATATATATTGCAGAGACTTTGATTATGTGGTGATACTGAACTGAGATCAGACCATATAAATATCTGGCTTGCTAGACTGAGTTTGAAGACTTTACCGGTCTGAAAAATTCACGCTTGCAAACTGATAGAAACGTTTTGCATAAACACTTGAGAGTCAGTGTTTAGATCTAGTTTCTATACTCTATCCCTCACTGATGAGAGCAAACCAGCTTGAAATCAGCTGATCTGGGGGTGAGCAAATGAAAGAGGTAGTTAATTCTGACTCTTTTTTCGTTTATGTAAACAAATTTTACACTTGTTCGGTGGTTTTGGTAAAACACCATCTGTTGAACATATATATATATATATATATATATTGTGCCCTTTTCTATAGGTCAGTAATAGCTCATCACAGTCAATTACTAAAAATTTTAAATTTTAGAATATGTTTTCTTGATGTGTTGATTTTATTTTGTTAATATCATCTTAAAAGTACAATTTAAAGCTAAAATAAAATACATAATGCTTAAAAATTATAATGAATCACTTAAGAACAGTTAAATAAAGCTAAAAATATTATTAAATATGTTTGCAAAAGCTGGCCATAAAAATAACACAGCTATAAATATTTAAAAGTATGTTTAAAAAGTTAAATTTTAATAGTTTTAAATTTATAATTAAGTAAATGTTATATTTAAATTTATAAATCATATTTAATAATTACAATTATTATCGTATATTTTAAAAAGTAAGTTTTATGGTAGTGAAAGTTATATTTAATTCGATATTTTCCAAATTATTCTTCCAAATTTTATAATTGTATTATTTTATTTAATACGATAAGTGTAGCAATTTATTATTCCTCGACAGAAATCAGAAATAGTCTGTCTTGATTATTAATCATGTGACCTGTATAATAGTTACACACACTTGCTTGCTAGAATTTAGATTAGTCAAGTTCAAAGTATCGTAAAACTGCATTATAGAATTGGGTAGAATTATTACCTAGCATAAAGCAAATACTAAATATTAAGTTAACTATCGTATAAAATGTTTTAAATAATGTATTATAGATGAATACAGTTAATAAAATGGTTAAATATTTTGTTAAAATATAATACATAAATTAAATATTAAAAGAGTGGATAAATTTATTAAATATTGTTTTTAAAAGTCATTTAAAGGTACTTAAGTAATTTAGTAAAGTAATAATTGATTTAAAAGTTATATTTTAAATAATATTTTTTAAGTTTTAATATGTCACAATTTTTATTTTGAAATTTAATTGTGGAAGTTTGCAACATTATGCAAATTTGATATTAAACTAAAAGTAAGAATTAATCAATAGGATAAGGTATTCTTGCAGAGTATAAATATTCTTGCAGTTGATATATTGGAGTGATTAATAATGTATTAAAGGTAACTGAATCATATCAGAAGCTATCAAGGTGATTGTAAATTTAATTTTATTATTTTAGTCAATTTTAATGCTCTTTTATTATTTTATTTGCAAAAGCTATATTATTTTAAAAAGTATTATGCAAAAAGAGAATGTAAAGTAAAAATACTTTAATAACTTCATTCAATATGTGTTGCTAGTTTTAAAAGTTTTTTTACCAGGAGTATTTTGTCAAAAATCTAATATATAACTTCACAATAATAAAATGTAAATACCAGAAAGTAAAATGTATTCAATTTATAATATTTTAAGAATGCATATAATATTTATTGATATAGTTTCAATAATATTGAACAAGAGAACTATTAAAATAAATAAATTAATTCTGTGGACATTGTACAAGAAATTTATTAGAAAAACTTTTTGCCGATTAAAAGTAAAAAAAAATGCATTATTTTATATAGTAAGATACGGTTGTCCAAAATTAAGAAGCAATAAGACAAGTATACTTTATGATAAATTTAAAGAAATATCAAGTTATAAAAGTAAATGTTATATCCTTTGTGAAAGAAACATTAAAAAATTATATAAGAAATTATTTTTAGAAAAAACTCACGGAAAATATTTTAGAAAAGAGTATGTTATTGAAAACCTGAGGCATATTAAGGGTCAATATGCATATATAAAACTGTTTAAAAGCTAATAATTTGAGATAAGAAAAACCACTGAATAAGTGGTAAAACAATAAATCTACTAAAGAAGAAACATATAAAGAAATGAATATGTTAATAAATAAAAGGATGAAGTTATAGAAATAAATATTGTGCAAATAATTTACCTGAATAGATCAAGCTAAGCCAAATGAAACATAATGTATTACTATGCCAATATGGAATATTCTAGGAAGCTTCATGAGATTATTATTAGTATTATGATTTCAATAATCACCATGCTGGACGATAGAAGTTATAAACTATTATTTTATTAACTATTCCAGAATAGATTGATGATTATTTTATTTAATTTGTTTAAATTTCAAGACATTGTAATATTTTTATTATTCATTTTTTTTAACCTGATATTGTGTATACCGGAAATTCGGACGACTCTTACTACCAGAAATATATTGTCTTATTCATCATTATAGCAACATAGGAGGTGAAGCAAAGTGCTTTTGAGGAGAACATTTAAAAAAAAAAAACTCTCGAGAAAATAAATAAACATTTGTATTGAACTTTATCAAGAACCTTCATCAGTTGAAGAGATAATTGAAGATATACGTAATTATAGTCTTGATTTTTTTTTATTTATTAACTTAGTTAAAGTGTAAATTTTCTGTTTTATAAGATTAGGAACATACACATTAATCTATTGATAACATTAAAATTCTATAATATAATAATTTAATAATTTAAATAAGAACATTTTGAATAAAGATATGGATGTATATTTTTCTGTATGCAATGCTATACCTAGTGGATGGAAAGAAGACTGCAAAAAGTGATGACCAGATAATGTCACTTGGTAATAAATAATGAATATTGATAATTTTATGATGTATATTTTGTTTTCTTTTTTAGATTCCCTATGAATAATAATGAATGAAGTATAAATGTTTTAATTATATGGAAACACATTTTGTACAACACTTTAAACATTATGAGATAAGAATTTATTTGGGAATATGCATACTATGATTTCATACTAGTAATATAACCCAACATGATAATAAATATTTGTGTGATTTTTTTTAAAAAAACTTTCATATTATTGGATGTTCAAGTATTATCTGATTAGTTTGTATATGGTTAAGAATATAGAATAATGAAGTAAGCAAACTTTTCTTATGGATCAGTGAGATTGCTTTAATTATAAATGAATTTTATTTATTGTTTTGATTATGCAAGATAGTTATTTTTGTCGATGTAAGATGTGATAATTTTTTAGGAAATAATGATAAGATAGTGGCTTGGTAGTACTATGGTGAACAGGAAACCAAGATGATGTTCTAATAGGATGTAATGAGGGAATATGAATAATATTTTATAATCTTTGTGAATATATCAGTACAGTTAACAGTGCCCTGTAACTGATATATTTATTTTGGACAGTGTCTATTTTTTTAAGTACTGATGTTTTAATAAGCTGAACGAATAGCTTGACATCATGAATAATATTGGAGAAGGTCATGCATCTATTTCTTGTAGATACACTGTGCCATGATATTTTGATATATGTTATGAGTTATACTCTGATTTTTCTTTCCTAGATCCTACATCTATACGCTATCTAAATTTCCAATGTAACTGCTTCATTCAGTAAGATATATTTGAAAAGAAATAATAGATAATTTAGAGTTTAAGATATGTTATCGTTTGAATAAGATTAGTTCATTTACTTAGAAGAAGTAAAATTTGTATAAATTGAAATTGAAAATCCAATGAATCCTAAAGGAAAAAAGAATCATAGGATATTTTTTATTTATTTATTTTGAAAATAAGATATAATTTTTTTAAGAATAAAGTATACAAAACAAAGTTGTTCTTCAAAATGTTAATAACTTTAAAATGCTTTGTTTTGTCTTTAAAATTAAGTATTGCATATTTTAAAATATAATGGTATAAAGTAAAACTATATAAATAATAAGCAAAGGTATATTCTTTTGTGTTTTATTGAATAATAGAAAATATATCAATAATTACAGTTATATGGTATTAAAGTAATGCTAAATGAGAATATGTTATGTTTAATAAACATAGTGTAGTAAACGATATCCACCAAAATCTGATAATAGATTATTAGATAGATATTTTATGTAACATCTATGACATTGCAAGATGAAAATTATTTGATTTAAGAAAATCCATACTCACGATAATGTTATTTGTTATGTTTTTTTTCCATAGTATGTTTCTATGGATGTTTATTAGAAAGAAAGGGATAATTAAATAATATTTAAGGATATGATATATTTTAATAAAAAATAAATAAATGTAATTTATCATAAGTTTTAATTATAAAGAGAAATAAAATGGTATTATTTTTATTATTATTGTCTTAAGTCAAAATGAAGACATAAAATAAGTCTTTTTTTAATAATTAAGTAATAAAAAAATGTAAATGGTGTAAAGTCAGGATATCCATGTAAATATTGTATATAAATTGTTTATTTTATTTTATTGTTAATAATAAACTTTGTTAAAATTTGTCTTTTCAAAAATTTGTCTGTCTAGATTGTTTATTTCTCCCACTACACTGCATGAGATCACAATATATCCATAATAATAGAAACAAACATATAATTTTGCACAAAAGATAAATAAAAAATTATTTTAAGAATTCGAATATTTTATTGGTATTCATTTAATTAAGTAATCATAATTTTACATTATCTTATGGTAATAAATTACTTATCATAATGGTACATTAAATTATATGTTATCCATTGCCAGACACCTTTGTTTGTCAGATTATCAAATGCCACCACGTATTTATTACATTATTATATGAAGATAAAAGAGTATATTATATTAATTTATTATTTTATTATGGTAATAAAAGATTATAGTGAAAAGAAAAGATATACAGAATTAGTTCATATAATGAAGAATATTATTATTATTTGTTATTATTGGTTTAAGTGTAATAGATTATGACATATAAATCCCTTCTCATATTTTACTCCCGTAATTTTTATTTAACTTGGAATATATTTATGAATCTGAGATTTTATTGAGTTAATTATAAATAGAAGATTAAGCTTTAATTATTAGCTTAATCTTAGTGAGTAGGATTTATTAAAGTCGTAAGAATACTATAAGTTTATTTATTTGAAATAGTAATAGGGGGGATAGTTTTCTTATGCCATTGAAGTAGTATCCTGTAGGATATTGGCTCAATGTAATCTATCTTGTTACCTGATTTTCATTTCCAAATCTTTTGAAAATATTAAATATTTATTTAATTTATTTTTTTCTAAACTGAAACTTATTGTATTTTAAATTTGAGCTACTGAAACATTTAATTTTAATGCTGAATATTTTATTTATTAATTATTAACTGAGTTAGAACCCGTTTTATTTAATATAATATACTGCCCGGAAGTGAAGATGCAAACAGACGATGTTAGAATATATATATAGCCCCACTACCATTTATTTGTGTGTGTAAGTCATAGTAGAAACTAATGATAGATAAAGACCATTTACTCAGTGGATTAATTGTGCATTCAGAAATAAAACAAAATTACAAGTAAATATTATTAAAACTGCTTAGTAACAAAAAAATTTTTTTGTTGTTCTAAAATTTTACTCTCAATGTTAAATATATAAAAACCATACTTGGGATGAGGTCATCTTGATGAATCAATGTTGAATTTTAGAGGAATATGGAAATTTAGTTATTTAAATATTACATGCTGACATCGCGCTTAATAAGAATTAATATTTATAACTTTAAATTGATTCAAAATATTTCTAAATTTAATATCTGAATATTGACTAGTTATAAATCAAAAGATTTCATGAATGTTAATGTTTAATAAAAATAGTGAACTTAATCAGGGAAGTATTTATGAGCTTCATACTCTCAAATCAAAAAGCTTTAGATTTGCCTATATAATTAAGAAAAATCGGTTTGAGATAAGAGGGTCCCTTTTATCTTTATAAAGTCAAATCTCGCGTTATGATTTGTAGAGGTCTCTCTTGCTAAAATTAAGCACTCAATGTGCATGTACTAAGGTTTTATCCTTATTTAATAATTACTTTTATTAAAAAAAAAATACATATTAATTGAAGAGGATTCCTTTGTCAATTTACATCAACATGACATTTATCCATCCACTGCTTCCACTTTTAAATTGCAGGTGATTGAATTGGAAAAATGACTCTTAAACACACAATAAAAAAAAAAATTGCAATATATAAATTTTCAAAGAAAACAAATGACAAAAGCAAAAAAAAAGAGTAATCATGTGAATCAACACAAAATATATTTATCCTGAGAAAAGAAAGCATTCTATCTCCACAGTTAAGAGTTTATAAATTTAGCTGTCAATCTCCATATATAGCGTTCCTGTTTGCCAACATTGTTAATATACATGCTGCTTGGTTTAAATAATACACACAAATAAATGTGTATTTGGGGGTCTTTATTGATTCAAACTCTTGTGGGGTCTATGATGGAGGAGAATGAATCACAGAGACTGGCAAAAAGTCAAATAGCTTTCCAGATGCAAGAAGTCCTTTCTGACAAAATTATTCAAGCATGTGAAAGTAATGTAGTACATGATACTGAAAATATTTCCATTGCACCACAAATGTTTCAAGAAATGATGAACAAAATAATGATGGTCCATATGAACAGTATGAAAGAAAAGATGGATAATATGAAAACAGAAATGAAAACTGATATTAATAATATAAAAACAGAAGTTAAAACTAATACCAATAACATAAATAATAGGATGAGCAGCATGCTGACAAGGTTAAATAATGATATGGACAATGTGAATATTATTAAAGAAAATGAAGTTAAACTGGAAAGTGGAAAAATTCACAATAAGGATATTACTCTCAAAGTTGGAAATGAGATTTTATGTGGAAAACCTTATCATTGGCATGATTGGTGCATTATTCATGATCAATGTTGGCTGTACATTTGGAATAATCCTATAATTGTAAGGCTGTCTGATAATAGTGGGGGATGGTTCCAATTCATTATAGATGAAAACATTATTATTATGTTCTCTAATGGTAACAGTAAAGATTATTCAATTGATATAAAAGTTATGAACAATGTTTGGGAGGTCTGCAAAGTGCATGTAGTGAAGTTAAATCTCATAATCCTATTCAACCTATTTTATCGGCATCTAGTTCAGCATGTTCATTTATGGGAAATTGGTCTTTTAAATGTAAAAAAGACAATGAAATGAAATGATTATCCACCACTCAAATGAACCTCAGCAAATCATTATCATACAGAAGAATATGTCTGGTTTTATTTTTGAATCCTATAAAGGCACTAAACATTCTTTTATTGGTAAAACTTTACTTGACCCCAAATTTTTTGCTGGTTTGATATCTCAGGTCTCCAAAGATGAGATAGAAGAGCATCCTATAAATCCTAGTTTGGGAGAGATATTACCGAATATAGATCAGAATAATCTAATTACTCCATTACCAAATCCACACATAAACTCCATGGAAATTAAACATGAAGGAAACACATCAGTAACCATTCCAATATTGGATAAAGAAGCAGTTGAAGAGCTTATGATTAAAGATGAAAAAGAGATATTGCTGATTAATCCTCACTGTAAGTGTAACTGGTAAAGTACACATAATCAACATTGCCTTTATATTTGGAGTGATGTCACAATTTTACAATTATTGGATGGTGATATTGGTTGTTTTAGTTTCATGATAAATAGGAAATTTATTACAATGCATCCTGGTGGTAGTTTCATGGATACCTCAGATGATTATGATGCCCTGAAACAGTTTTCAAACAAAATTCAGAGAACATACAATCAAGATAAGCTTGACTCTTTTTGTCAACCTATTCTATTCTCATCTGGTTCCACATGTTTAGCCATTGGAAAATGGTCCATAACCCATGAAGTAAATGATGAGATTATAATTTGCAGATTAGATAAATGATGACAACCCATTATCTTATGAAATGATTTGCATGTTTTCATTTTTGAATCCTCTCAAAGTGCTAGGCATTCTTACATTGCAGAAGTCTCACTAGACCCTGAATTTTCCACAGATCAGACATCACAGTTTTTTTGAAAATGGCTTTGAGGATTATTCCTTTAAGCCTAATTTAGAAAGATTGATAGTAAAAATGAATCAAGGTGACACTAAAGCTCACACAGTGATTCTATCCACAAGAAGTGTGGAAACAGTTAAACCATGTGTCATGGAACTCAAAATGAGTTTAATAAATCTGCTGGAAATTTAAGGCAAGCCATTGAGTTAAACATACAGTCATGATGATGTTTCAAAAAATGAAGCATTGATAGCTCAAGAAACCATTTCAAGGGATAAGCACATTTTCAAAAAATTAAATTTGATTACATAATTAGAACTTATATGTTTGACCATCTTAGTCATGCTTTGTGGAAGTTTCAAGTTCTTTATGATCCTGATGATGATCTGGGTATGAATGATCCCAAGATGGAAGGGCAAACCATCATGTTGTGGTCCATTAAGTGAACAGATTTATGGTTTTACAAGTTATGCAATTGATACGAAGGCCCATTCACATATGCTAGGCATGTGAATAACATTGCTTAAAAGAAAAAAAAGCACATGTTTGGGAGGACCTTCAAAGATTGCTGACCATTAATACACATAGAAGGACTATGGAGATAAATTGAATTCACTATGATTTTGTATAAAATAGTGATAGGTTCCTATGTAAATAGAGAAATTTGGACAATTATAGATTCATACGAAGTAAAGACCTGCCCAAAGATATGTTAAAGATAAAGTCATCCATTTATAATATAAAACATTAGACTTTTAATTATTATTATTCTTTAAATATAGAATGATAACCTACTCAGTCATGTAAATGAAAATATGTTTTAAGCTAATAGAAGACTTAAATTAAGTAATAAATTACATTTCTTATAGAGTGTTTTCAAATAGTTATCGTTACAATAAATATAAACCTGTAGCCACGAGAATTATAATAGTTAAATAAAAAGATATTTTGCAAGCTTGAGAGCGTTTAGTATGAAGTCAAATCATAGAAATCAGAAAGTAAGAAGATCTAAATATGAGTTCAGAATTGGAGACAGAGTGCTAATAAAAACTCCACATCTCAGTAAACTGAAGGAAGGTAAGTATCATAAATTTAGTAATATGTATGAGGGACCATATACCATTCTTAAGAAATCAGGTACAAATGCATTTTGGTTAAATCAAGGAGGAGAGATCCATGGCATGCATAATGTTGGTATCTTAAAGTCTTATTTTAGATGATAGTAACAATGCAGGGTAATATCAAAAAATTTTTAATATACCTGAGATTTATATATATATATATATATATATATATATATATATATATATATATATATATATATATATATATATATATATATATATATATATATATATATATATATATATATATATATAGTACAGGATTAGGAATATTAAGTTTGGGAGTATTTCCCAAGTAATGCATAAATGCAATTATGGGAATATCTAGAGGCTAACTTAAACAAACATGTTTTGATATTTGGCTAGACCTTCAAAGTGCAATAAGCCTCAAAGGAGCATTGGGGAAGGTTAGCAAATAAATAATTTCATGTGCCATTTGTAACAGAGACACATTCTTAGTTATGCCTCCATTATAAAACCATCAAAGCTCTAATCCAGCACACTATTTGGACTTTCCACAACCAGCTGTTAAAAAAGTAGAAAAAAAATGTTAGAAAGTAAGGAAATTATTGTAGCAACCCATCACCAAATTCAAAATAATCATACATTCTTATCATATTTGTAAGTGCTAAAATTTGAAATCTAGTTTAAAATTGTAACTGTTTAGGAGAGGAGTGTTGCAAAAGATGGCTTACAAATAATTTTCACACCTGTCCCAATTTCTTTTACAATGTTAAGAATTCAGACTAAGCAGTAGGCAAATATAATATCTTCTATACTTACTTATACAAATACAGTATATACACATAGAAACAGACATATAGACTCATGTGTATGAGGAATTAATTCTTATTTTTTATCTATTGTGAGAAAGCAAACAAATTTGCTATACACATGAAATATATATGCATATTAATATTTCATCTACTGGTAGAAATTCTTGTTTTTCTTTTATTCACTTAATTTCATTAATGAAAAATAATAATAGATTGACTTATAGAATGGATATAATTAAAGTCGAAAATTTCTATAAGGTCAAAATTGTTGTTAAATGATGAAGTTTGGAATAATGAAAATTAAATATAATAATAATAATAATAATAATAATAATAATAATAATAATAATAATAATAATAATAATAATAATAATAATAATAATAATAATAATAATAATAATAATAATAATAATAATAATAATAATAATAATAATAATAATAATAATAATAATAATATTAATAATGTTTATAATTTGATTTTTTATTAAGTTGTAACAATTGGTTTTAGCTGACAATCTAGCAACATCTCTCTTTACTGGAAAAATTTACAATTGAACAAAAACAGAGTAGTGTTCCTGACATGAAAAATCTGGAATTGAACTGACAGCAGAAAAGTTAAGTTTTTATTTCTTTAAAAAAAAATATTTGATGTCTAAAAACAATATTTGTAGTTTTTGGATAAAATAAAATCTTTATTTTGGATAGATGAAAACTGGAAAGTTAAACTTTAATTTATAATTAGCAGGAATAACTATTGTCATAATTTATTCTGCAAGCTAAAATTCATTATAATAGAAATAATGCAAAGGAAATCTGAAACTACTAAATATTAACTGTTTCTATAAAAACTATATATATATATATATATATATATATATATATATATAGTTTTTTATATATATATATATATATATATATATATATAAATATATATAAGCCATGTTATAAATAAAAGTTTATAAAAAAAATCATTACAATGTATTTGGGGTAAAAAACGTCAATGCTGTGGGACTTTTTTAAAACTAACTTCTATGTCATTATTTAATTATGGAATTATGAAATTATAAAATTTTCCATCAAGATGTCTGCTTTATAGAATGCTGATGTACAGCAATCTTCCATGGATTTATAGACATTCATCAGAGATAATTTGTATGTGTTTGTTTTAACCAAGCAGCATGAAAAATACGTATATTAAAAAAGTTGGTAAACAGGAATGCTATATATGGAGATTGACATTTAAATTTATAAACTCTTAACTATGGATATAGAATGCTCACTTTTCTCAGGATGAATATATTTTGTGTTGATTAATATGATTACTTTTTTTTGCTTTATTATTATTATTTGGAAACTTATATATTGTATTTTTTATTGTGTGTTTATATGTCATTTTTCAAATTTCAATCATCTGCAATTTAAAAGTGGAAACAGTGGATGGATAAATGTCATGTTGATGTAAATTAAAAAAGGAATCTTTTTCAATTAATATGTATTATTTTTTAAGAAAAGTAAATTTTCAGATTTCTCTAGAATTCAACATTAATCCATCAATGTGAACTAACCTCAAGTAAGGTTTTTATGAATTTAACATTGAGGGCAAAACTTTAGGGCAATACATTTTTTTGTTAATAATTAGGTTCAATAATATTTACTTGAAATTTTGTTTTATTTTTGAATGCACAATCAACCCACTGAGTAAATGAACTTTATCATATCTGTCATTAATTTCTACTATGACTTACAGACATATATAAATGGGAATGGGGCTATATATATTACTAAAAATAGTTATAATTATAATATATTTACCCTAGCCTAAAAATATCAATTTAATGATTACATTAATGGGTTAGTTTTAGAATTAGTAAACTCTCATTTTGCTTTTTTTTTGTTTTATGTATATATTTAATGAATTATGTAGTATAATTTTGTATATAATATACTTTAAATTATTTTGTTTCTGTTGTATGAAGCCATCAAGATGATAGAAAAACCATTCTTGATAACCGAATCTTTATTTTATTATTTTTTTGTTTGTAAATATTTATTTTATATGTTGTTAATAAATAACGTTGTTTAAAAAAATCTGATCTCTATTTGATCATCACCATCAACACTGTGCATTTGATCATCACCATCATTATTATGAATTTATATCATTAAATGTTTGGTGATCATCATCATCATTATGTATTGTTATTATAAATAATTGATCATCCTCAGTATTTTTCTATATCTATGCTTATGTATAAGCATATTCGGTTAATAATTGAGTAAGTCCATCCCTGAGGAGAGCTGACTGCAAGAACTCCCTGAGTTCGAATTCCATGGTGTAATGGGCCCTAAAAAAGGAGATGTAATGAATATGCACTAATCTGGGTGACATTGAAATATTTTAAGTTAATTATAAGTTAGTATATGGAAAGTAGATGTGATTTGGAACTGGGCATTTCATTGTGACATCTTTAGCATTCTATTTGAAGGCCTAGGTCTGACAGTAGTGAGATGTGCTCCCTTTATTATATGGCATTGCTGATTCTGTAACATCTGACCCACCCAAATGTGCCATCAAATCATAAATTTAAGATTTGACTTGTTGTAGGTTGGTGTGACACATTTCATTCAAATCATCCAACTCCTTAGTCATATTCATATCATTGTATGGTATACCCATGGTTCCAGTATATCTGGCACCATCAACTTTGGGGTAGCAAGTTCTGTTGTAATATATATATATATATATATCCACAGATGGCAACTTGCATTTTTGTTTATCATATATATATATATATTGTATCAACATTGAGTTGGTACATTTTGAATTAAAAGTTTTATAAAAGAAGTAGTTTTTTCTTATTATTATTCGTTAAAATAAATAGTTAAAAGTTTAAGAGTTCTTGAAATAAAACTTACAATTAATTAATTAAAAGGGGGGAGGGGGAGTTTTCCTGTAGAAAAAACTAAAAGTTTCATAGGAGAAGTTAAAGAATTTTTATTATTATAAGTTAAAAGTTAAAATATAAATCTCTTTTCATTCGAGTTTATTAGAATAAAATATACATGTGTGTAAATGTAAGCTTGTTAATAAAATATATAATAAATGTGTGTATATGTGTGTGTTAAAATCATATTGAACAAAAAACACATGAATATAAATATTAAAATGAAAGTTAAAAAAAAAAATTAAAAACGCAGTGGTGGCTACTAATTAAAGATATAAAAACAACACATTTGTGATGGCTGCTAATTAACATACCCAGCAACAATATTAAAAAGGATCAGCTACTAAAGGAATTTTGACAACAGATATTGCCAGCAGACATGAACACAAAAACACATGCCATATATAAATAGCCATTTTTTTATCGGGCAGTTTAGTCGAGAGAGATAACAGTTGAGTTAATTGTATCAGTGTTCAGTTCAAAAAATGGCACAGTTCAGTTTATTATAAATCAATCAAGAATTCTGTCTTAAAACCACAGGAAACATGTGGCTATCTTTAGCCTTGAGTCCAGTAAAACAGCAAAATCTACCTGTGAAAATAATGTCTGCATAACAGCTTGAAGAATCTCCATCAGTATATAATTGACTCCAACAATAATACTAGCAAATAAGCATTAAACCTCCTCAAGAAAAACTTCAAATCGAACTTGTTAGAATATTTTATTAGAAGCAGAAAATAGCAAGAACTCCACATCCCAAATCTGAGGTAAAAACATTTTCTTATTTTCATTTATAAAGTAGCCATCACAATCGTGTGAATCCTCCAAGAGCCGAATTATATGAACTCTGTAGCACATAGAAATGAACTATTAATTTGTGTGTTTTAAATATATGGGTTTAAATGTCAAATACTATTTAATGCTTTATTATTATATATGTGAGTGTATAAGTTAATATTGCATGATCATTAGAACTAAAATACCAGTATTATGTTAGTAAGTAAGATTTTATAAAATATTTGAAGTTAGAGTATAAATATTAATTAAAATAAATTGTCTTTAAACTTAAAACTTTATTTGTTGGTCAATTCTTTTTACCAATCTTTTAATCAATTCTTTATCAATTTTCCCCACTAATTTTGTATAATCTGTTAGTGATTACAAGTAGCTGAGCTAGTCTAAAGGTATAACTTAGGCATTGAGTTAGTGGGCATTGTTCAAAGTGTGTTGTTTATTCTTCTGAATAAATAGCTGGCACCCGTATTTACACTAAACAAAAAAGTGCTTTGAACTTGGTGTTGAACTCAACAGTCGGGAAGAAGTTATGTCCTGGAATTGTATCTCTAGTTATATGCTTTATAGCTATCGTTTGGACGTACATATTCTCCAAGTATGTTCTTCTAAGAGACCGATGTTTTGATCGGCTCATATTTAAAACTGGTACATTATATATATAATTAGATACCAAGCAGTAACTACCTAAACATTCACAATAAAGAAAATAATCAATATTTTTAACTGCTGTCAAGGCAAACTTCTCACCTTTTAATAGCAAGAATGGAAATCTACTTTCAATAACAGTCTATTGAATATATATGGACACATAAAGATTGCAACTTCACCACAGAGAATAAAATATTGATACAATGAAATGTAAATAAACCTTTTTAAACATGAAATAAACATATCACTGTAATGTAGAGTAATAAATAGGAAATTATAACATTACAAACTGCAATACTTTTAAATTGCTCATGTATTATTTAGAAATAATAAGTGAAATCATGCTTAAAGCTAAATGTGACAATGATGTAATTAGATCCCAACCAGTCACCACCTGAACATTCACAATAAAGACAACAATCAATATTTCTCACTGCAGTCAAGGCAACCTTCTCACCTTTTAATAGCAAGAATAGAATTCTCTTCTTACTAATGGTCCATTGAATATATATGGGACACTTACAGATTGAAACTTGACCACAAAGAATGAAATATTAATGCAATGAAGTTTACATAGATAGATAGATAGATAGATAGATAGATAGATAGATAGATAGATAGATAGATAGATAGATAGATAGATAGATAGATAGATAGATAGATAGATAGATAGATAGATAGATAGATAGATAGATAGATAGATAGATAGATAGATAGATAGATAGATAGATAGATAGATAGATAGATAGATAGATAGATAGATAGATAGATAGATAGATAGATAGATAGATAGATAGATAGATAGATAGATAGATAGATAGATAGATAGATAGATAGATAGATAGATAGATAGATAGATAGATAGATAGATAGATAGATAGATAGATAGATAGATAGATAGATAGATAGATAGATAGATAGATAGATAGATAGATAGATAGATAGATAGATAGATAGATAGATAGATAGATAGATAGATAGATAGATAGATAGATAGATAGATAGATAGATAGATAGATAGATAGATAGATAGATAGATAGATAGATAGATAGATAGATAGATAGATAGATAGATAGATAGATAGATAGATAGATAGATAGATGCTTTGCTTTATCTGCTTCAAAAGCAACCATCAGAAAGTCAAAACTAAATTGTAAATTTTTAGAGATGTTCAAAGATAGAAAATATCATTTTTAATTAATTAGTATTTTTATATGTATTAAGAGTACTTTTCATAATGCATGTACTGGATTATAGATAGAAATGATAAAAACATTTTAATTAAAAAAAAAAACATTTGGATTGCAATAAGTGTTTTTTATTTTGTTGATTGTAATCTATTTTAAAAGCTGAGACTTATTTTTTCATTTATTAAAATGTAATTAATGTATGAAAATAGATGAGAACCCTGGTTGGATTTTGTTTTTATTTAATATTAAGTGGTGGATAGAAATTAACACTGGTCAAAACTTTTTAATTAATATTAGTTGGGAGATAACAATTTCATATAAAATCTGTGTTTTGATTGTGATTTTATGGTTCTTTTACATTAACTAATGTCTGACTACTGATATTCTAACTTTAATATTTGCTAATCATGATGGATGCTTTACATTTTTGACAATTGCTGATCATGTCTTATATTACAACTGCTGATATAGTATATTTTTGTGACTGGAAAAATACTGACCTATTATTTTATGTGCTAATAGTGATTATCCACTCATCATGCCAAAACTATATCCCATGAGAAACCTTCCTAAAATATTCAATGTGACACCAATTCAAACACATACCCTGGTACTCCATAACTATAACATCATGAATCTATCCTAAAATCCTACTCCAGATCTGATGCTAAAAAATTGCCTCCATATTCCAACCAGACGAATGGAAATCAAAACTTTCAAAATAACCTCTATATATACTGAACTTTGCACATACTGCTGGAAGAAATTAGCCAGACTGAACATTAATGCCTCAGAGGTAAAGAAACATTTTATGTCCTAACCAGGGCTTATAATCTCTTAGTCTAAATCTCTTTTCTTAAGTCTGAATTTAATATAAAAAGAAATATGCATCTATAATAAATTATGTATAATCAATAAAATATCACTGATTACTTTATAAATATGTTTATTATATGTATTGGAGCATTAGTTTTAAAATTTTATGTTTTAATTTTATTGATCCAAGTGTGTATTGCTAGTTTATATTTTATACTTATTGTTTTTCTTGTATCATTAATTATTTTTAGAAGCTTCAGCAAATACTATTAGTTTTCATTCTAACTCAACATTCCCTATTTTTGATTGAAATTAATTTGGTTAATCTGTGATTGCATTGCATGCAGACTGTAAATCTTTGGCTAGCAATTTATTGATAATTTAGTTCTGTTTTTTATTAAATCATGGAGATTTTATTTTATTCTATTAAAAATTACATAAACTTGTAATCTCTTCTCTGTTGTTGGAATTAATGTTAAGGTCACATTGGTTGATATATTATGAGTGTTTGCAATCATATGACATCTCTATCATGTCCTGTTTTTGTTAGATTTTAAGGAAAGCTCACACTGCACTGTTCATTGACTTCCATACAACATTGTTTACTTTTAAAATATCTAAACAAATGAAACTGGAATTTGTTTTGATAAATAACTGGCAGGAAGAAAGCATAAATCTCTTTAATTATTAGGTGAGAAAATAAACTTATCTGCCAAAGTGTTTAATGTCAAAATGCTCACATATACTATCTGTTAAACCATGTGGAAAATTTTCAGTCACACTTTATTATTCTGTTGGATTTATATTTATTTTGGAATTTAATAAAGTATTAAGAATTATAATTGCATGGGGCTGACATTTGTCTCTGTGTCTTTTCCTCAATTGTCTGAACAATGTTAAAAATTTCTTTCTCTCCCTGGATCTATCTCATAGCATCAAACATCATCAACCTTTTGATCACCATGAATTAATTTTTCTAGATTGACAATAGCCTACTGGCTTTTGCAGTGATAAAAAAGGACCAGAGTGATTTATTTTAATTTTGTACATTTCAATTTAGCAGAACAACAGATAAAAAATGTTTATTGCTATCAATGTGAGACTTTGACATAGTAAAATTCATGTGAGATTTTATTCAGACAATTGAGGGATGATTTAGGAAAAAAAGTTAGTATTAGGGATTAATTTGTGCTAGTTTTGGTGTGTATTATTGGAGCAGTCTTGAGTATGGATTTGTCTTTTTCAAATGAATAATTAAATAAACAGACAAATAGCATTTTTCCTTGGGAATTCTAAAAAAAATTTTTTTTTAACAGTGATAAATAAATAATATTAATAAATATTAGTGGACATTTTTTATCAAAGAAAAAAAATTAAAATATAAAATAAATGTTAGGAATTATAGATATGTTGGGGTTTGATTTTGTTTGAAAACGTAATCCAATGCAGAAATAAATACTGTTGGAAGAAAGCCATGTTTCTTTCAAAAATTCCTAAATAATAGAAATGGTTAAAAAAAGTGAGAGACAGATGATTATGAAAGTGATAAAGAACTTAAAATAATGTCAGCAGGATATGATGAAAGACCTTAGAGAAATACAACAAGAGTTACTGGAAATAAAACAAAGCTAGCAGGCCATGATACAAGACAATAGAGCAATATTGAAGGATTTTAAAGGTGAAATAATACAGGAAATGAAAGTAAGAAGGCAAAAAATAATGTAAGGAGTTGAAAATAATCAAGAGGCCACAGAAACCATAGAAAAAGAGCTGACTAAAGAATTTCAGGAAGTTAAGATGGTAAAGGACAATGTCAAAGAAGTGGCAAATGAATTAAAACCAAATAGTGTTAAAACAGATAACGTGGAAATAAAGATAACGGAGGGAGGGAATTGGTTAAAATTGGATATGGTGGTGGAAAATTAGAGAATGCATATTAAAATATAGAAAAAAGGAATAAGTTAAAGACGAAAATATAATGTAAAGAAGTATCCACAAAAAATCAAAGAATAACTAAGTATTAAATAGGAATTTGAAACAAAGAAAATGTTCAGGAAATGATTATAGAATTTGAATTTGAAACAGAAATGAAGCTACTTACAGAACCAGCTTATTGGGATTTTTTGCATTTACTATTACTGATGTGATCAATAATAAAGTGAGACACTTTGTAGAAATGTGATTTGTTAAGCAAAAGGGTCTTCAGATATATGCTGTAGAAATGACAGGAGATGCTGCTTTTTTGTTCTAAGAGAAATACTCATAAATGTTCAATGAGTAAAATATCTAAAATTATTAACTCGAGGGGAATGGAAAATTAAGCAGGATATAGTAGCAAAGTTAAAGTAGATGATATCTGATCACAAATAAGACAGATTCTCAAGAAAAACATTTTATGAAAAATAAAAATGATAATAAACTCAATCTCATGACGGAAATGGAGGACAAACATTCAGCACTATTTTTGAGGGTTTGCGTGTTAAATGTTTTTTTTTTTAAATAAAATAATGTTTTTTTTATTTATTTATTTTTGTGGCATGATGGGGCAGTTGAAGCAGATACTTTATCCACTTCAAAAGCAATCATAAGAAAAACAAAACTGAAATGTATATTTTAGAGTATTTCAAACAGAGAGAAAATCATATTTAATAATTTTGTATTTTTTATGTATTAAGTGTACAGGCCATAACAAATGTACTCAATTATAGTTAGGAATGATAAAAACGTTTTAATTTAAAAAATAGTTTGGATTGTGATAACTTTATTGTGTTGAGTGTAATCTATTTTAAAAGCTGAAACTTATTTTTCCATTTACTTAAATTTAATTATTGTTTAAAAATAGATAAGAGCCCTGGTTGGATTTTGTTTTCAATTAACATTAAGTGGGAGATAGAGATTAACCTTAGTCAAAAATTTTTAATTAATGTTAGGCAGGAGATAACAATTTCATATAAAAGGTCCATGTTTTGATTGTGATTCTATGATGCCTTTACATTTGCCAGTGGTGGATTGCTGATATTCTAACTTTTATATTTGCTAATCGTGGATGGTGGATGTTTTATATTTTTGACAATT
Organism: Epiperipatus broadwayi; assembly: GCA_028023455.1. NCBI lineage: Eukaryota > Metazoa > Onychophora > Udeonychophora > Euonychophora > Peripatidae > Epiperipatus > Epiperipatus broadwayi. Next base: position 77,266 of record JAQFVV010006868.1, read on the forward strand.
GCAGATTGTGTCTTATATTACAACTGCTGATATAGTATATTTTTCATAAATGGAAAATTACTAATGACTATTTGCTGAGCTAATAGAAACCATTCATTTGCATGCCAAAACTATGTGTCATGAGAAACTTTCCTAAAAGTATGCAGTGCTAAACCAATCCAAAGATGAACTGGAGCTCCACAATTGTAACATCATGGACATAATCTAAAAGTCTAGTCCAGAACTGATCCTAATGATTGCCTTCATTTTTCCAAGCAGGTAAATGGAAATGGAAAACCTTCATTATGAACTATTTCTATATAGACCTGAACATTGCACATCTTGCTGGAAGAAATCAGTCAGACTGAACATTAATGCCTCAGAAATAATTAAACATTTTTATATTATAACCAGGGCTTACAATTTCTTAGTCTAAATCTCTTTGCTTATGTGTCAGATTAATATAAAAAAAATATACCCCTATAATAAATTATGTATAATCAATTAAATAGCATTAATTACTTTATAAATATGTTTCATTATATGTATTGGAGTCATAGTTTTAAAATTTTATATTTTAAATTTATTTGTCCGATAGTATATTAGGAGTTTATATTTTGTACTTATTGGTTTTTTTTTTTCCTTAAATCATTACTTATTGTTAAAAGATTTTCCAGCTACTATTAGTTTTCTTTTTAACTCACCTGTTCCCTAGTTTTGATTAAAATTAATTTAGTTAATCTGTGTTGGCATTTCATGCAAACTGTAAAGCTTTTGACTAGTGATTTATCGATTACTTTGTTGTATTTTCTTAAATTGTGGAGACTTTGTTTTCTTCTTATTAAGATTACATTAAATTGTAATCTTTTCTCTTTTGTTGGAATCAACTTTAAATTGCATTGGTTGATTTCTTATGAGTGTTTGCAGATATATGACATCTTTATTACGTCCTGAAATTTTGCCGATTTTAGGAAAAGCTTACTCTGCATTGTTTTTAACTTACATACAAGATCATTTTTTTTGAAATCTTTAAATAAAAAACTGATTTTTTTACATAAATCACTGACAGGAAGAAATCATAATTCCTTTTAATTGTTAGGGGGAAAACAAACTTCTCTGTCAAAGTGTTTAATATGACAATGCTCTCATACACTCTCTGATAAACGAGGTGAAGGAATTCAAGTCAAACTTTTATATTTTGTTTGACTAAAATTTATTTTGTAATTTAATAAAGTATTAAGAATTATAATTGCTTCTGGCTGACATTTGTCTCTGTGTCCTTTCCTCATTAGTCTGAACAATGTTAAAGATCTTGTTCTCTCCCTGGGTCTAGCTAGTAGCATCCACTATCAACAACGTTTTAATCACCATAAATTAAATTTTCTAAGTTGACAGTAGTGTGGTGGCACTCTTGGTGATAAAGAGTGGAAACAGAATGAATTATTTTAACTTTGTAAATTTCAATATACCCGTACAATATTAATTCTAATATTCTCAAAGATAAAGGATGAGTTCATAATATTATTTCTGGTAACTTCCATAAAATAAAAATATATATTTAGCTTTTATATTTTTATTACATGGAGGATAATACATCAACATAGTTCCATTATTTAATATTTCTTCAGATCATAAGTTTGCATTCTCAATTCAAAATTTTCATATCAAGAAGAGGCTTCATGTTTATGACTTTACTCTTTTCTACTGTGTTATGCCATTAAATTTTAGCCATTTATACATTTCATCTTTATAAAAAACAACTTTGTATTTGATTGCCATGTATATCTTATAATACTAAACCATCCATGCATTATACTACTGTTATACAATGATTTATTTACAACTCTCTTCTACAGTTTACAGTTTTGATTGCCCCAGAAATCTTCTTCAGAACTTTAAGTTAGTAGAAATAAAGTTCTGAAAAAGATTGCTGGAGCAATTGAAACTGTAAAGTGTAAAAAAGGTGGTAAATAAAGCATTGTCTAATAGTAGTAAAGTGCATAGATGATTTAGTATTATATGATAACTTTGTATTTGATGATCTACATTATTACATAAACTACTGACACCAAACGAGAATTGTTTACCCACATAAATATGGTTAAATGTTATAATAACATGAAAGACAAAGAAATTATGAAGTATTATCTTTAATGGAAATTTTATAATCATTGAATTATATAGATGCATACAAATGAGCAGAGTTATATTTGACACTTTATGTATTTGTTAAACTTATAAAACGGTATGTGTCACTAATACTGGATATAGATATATGTTTAGCATATATGGCTTATAAGAAATTTATCTCAAATTTTCATATATTCAATTTGTTAGTAAAAAGTTATATGAATAACAATTAATATTAATAACATAGTATTTTATTGATATTATGATCCATAACTTTAATTGAAATGTGCTATCAAAATATGTCTGTAAATCATGATGTATCTCATCTTATCTTTCACTAAAGGAGTAATTCATATTCCAAATTATTTTGATAAGATCATAAAATCAAGCATTTATGATCACAGGCAAGTAGATAAATGAATAGACAACATATTTCTATTGGCATATATAGGAAAAGTGTTATTAAGTACAGTGAAATGTAATGATTTTCAATTGTGGAAGGGGGTATGGTTATAAGAATTCAGTCCATTTGGAGGTAAGGGAACATCAATACATTACTGTCAAACTTGAATGGCAAAAAAAAAAACAGTGAGAAAAGTTCATATTAGAAATGAAAAGTTCTAGATCCTAAACTAAACATGACGCAAGCTACTCTAGAACTTCCAGAAATGTTACCATTTTTACTGCTGAGAGAAGTTGTCATGGTACAACTGGAAGTGTTGTGTAAACTTGAAATCCCTTGCATTAATAGTTGCAACAGATGGCACAATTATCACAGGAAATTCATAGTTAATATTATTAATGTATCAATAAAATATTTTTAAAAATCCAAATATGAATAGTTACTTGTTAACTAAAAGGTATAATCTTCCTCCATAAATTGTCCACATCTATGTTATTAAAAAATTGGCAGCTAACATTATTAGCACATCAATACAAACTTAAAAAATAAAATGCAAGTAGTGACTTGTTAACTATACAAAACAATCTTTTTTTTTCTTTCTTACAGTAGAATGAGATAAAAACATTGAAATGGCCATAATTGGGCTCATTAGGAAAGTTTTATTGAAAATGTCCTGAGAATTGGCTATCTTGCATAGATCAAGGGTTTTCTAGATACAGGCTAATCAAATTAAAAGGCCTGAATTAAAATTTTCAATATTTATGTTTATATGCATATCTCATGCCCATATGATATTACTTGTAAATGTAACCTCCACATTGCTGGTTAAAATCAATTTTGATAAAGTATTATATCTACTGTCAAATATTTTCTGTTCAAAACTCTTAATAATAATGCCAAAATATCAGTTCAATATATGTACCCAAAGGGGATATATACCAAGGGAAGTGATTAATAACGAGCTGGTATTAAACCTAAACCACTTCATGAATATAAGAGTGCTAAAATGCTGATAGACACACAAGTTTTCTGTTGCATGTGTAATTGATTCACCAAATTGGTTCTGGCAGTTGTAACAAAATTAAAAGTATTGCAAGAAGTGACTGTTCAAACAGATGATAGTCAGAAATACCAAACATAAGTTAAACTATATATTATCAGTCAACAAGAGTCAAAAACCACTAGTGAATAATCATCAACTATTAGTGAATAGTCCATAATAAGCAATGTTGGTTCTACAAAGTTAAAGTTATCAGAATAACACAAGAAGATTCCAGATAATAATAAATTTACTGAACATGATAAAACCAGAATGTAATGAAGACATCTGTCATTACAAGTATTGAATAATCTCCATCCAGGATAAGGTAATGTTACATCTCAACATTTTTCCAGTTAATAGTCCATCTTATCTCAATCAAATTAAGCATTTATCACTGAAGACAAATAGGTTGACTTTAGATAACATATATCCAATTGTTGATACAGCCCAATGGGTGATGATGCTCAGTGAATCTGTTGTTTAAATTATGAGATTTGGTTATAAATAATAGTTATGTTTGAGGTAAAAAAGACTACAGTAAATTATTGCCAAACCCATAGTGCAGTGTGCAAGATATTGATTACATGATATAGGCAGTGATGTAAGTTTACATTAGCCTAAAATATTTAAAGCAGTCAGTCAACTTCACATTATAACTTTATACTTCTAGAACCTAAATTAGATATGAAAGTGTGTTATCATAGAACAACAACCTGTCATTTTATCTACTTATGAGATAAATTGTCACTCTACAGGTGATAGTGGTAGGTAACCTAGAACAAGTACCTAAGGTGTCTTACTTAATAGTTGATGACAACCAGATGTTATACCTCATGAATTGTATCAGGTGAAGGTACAAACCTTGTTTATCTTGTAAATATACATTTGTATATTAGTTTTAATTAATAAATAATTAATTACATTATTTGGAATTTATGTATATGATCATTATGCATTAAACATAACAAATCAGTAACTGAATTATTTAAATTAAATGTTTAAAGATAATTCAAGATCTAGATATATTCACAGATGTGTCAATGGTTAAACTGACATTTATTATGACAATTACCAAAGTTTTTAAATAATACTTAACATCAATTTATAATCTCTAAAATTATTTCTTATAAAATTTTAGTTCGTAAATAATTAAATAAAAATTATTTTTAAAATGTAATAAATGTACATTTATAGTTCATTCCAATTCAAATTAAGTTATTATGCAAAATGATGGCAACTGAGTGCATGCTTGTGAATATCTTGTTATGTAGCATGTTGAAGATAAGGGTTATAAAGTTTTCAGACAATAATCAATAAATATTTGATTTTTTTTTTTACTTTACTGCTGTTTTTATTAACCAAAAGTTATTCTTTCAATTAGATATAATTAAAAAGTTATATTATATACCTTCATGCATATTGTAGCAACATTTAAACACCGTTTTTTGTAACTGTAAGAAAAAAAATAATTTATTTAATAAATAATATTAAAGAAGTTTGCTATCAACTGAAAGGAGACCCTTTGATTCCTCTTGGAGCCTTAAAGGAACTGAGCAGGTCAAATTCCTAATGTCACTCCATACGTTCTTGTCATTGCAGCTGTTATTACTATGTGATTATTCATTTAGTATACGAACATGGATGGGCTGCTCACCAACTCGCATTAGCCAGCGTGATGAGTTTATTGGTTTTTACCTCCGAGTTTAAGAATATTTTTTCCAATATATACAATCACGACAGACAAAAATAAATCATGGCTTTTATTCCCAGAAGGCTGTAAATTCACCAACCAAGATAGCGTTTAATGGCCGAAGGTGGAAAGTGCTATGATTTCCCTGATTGTGGACTCAGGCTGCCATTTGATGACGACTTTTTATTTAGGTACTTACAACTGCAGATCACTTTCAAGTGAAGGAAGATTAAAAGAGTTAGAAGAAGAAATGTCTTATATTAATTGGGACGTTATTGAACATTGTGAAGTTAGAAAAAAGGTGAAGAAACAGTTGATTTAAAAAGTGGACGTATACTCTACTATAAAGGAAGAAATATTGGAAATACAAGTGGAGTAGGATTCATTATAAATAAAAAAATGGAAAAGTAACATTGTGGAGATTGTTGGAGTATCGGACAGAGTGGCAAGATTAGTTTTACAACTTAATAGCAGATACCAAATGCAGATAATTCAGGTTTATGCCCCAACAAGTTCTCATAGTGATGAAGTAATAGAAGACTTTTATATGGATGAACAAAAGGTTTTTGATCAGAATAAACAACATTTTGAAATTGTTATAGGAGATTTTAAACAAATGGAAGATGAAAATGCTGTGGGTAATTTTGGTTATGGTAATAGAAATAAGAGAGGACATAGACTTGTGGAATTTGCAGAAAAAGAAAAACTTTATATTATGAATTATTTTTTTGAGAAAAATGTTAAAAGTAAATGGACTTGGAAGCATCCAAATGAAGGTACAGCAGAATTGGATTATATATTGACTAACAGAAAATACATATTTCAAGATTGTAATGTTCTTAATAAATTTAACACAGGAAGTGATCATCGATTAGTAAGATGTAAGATACATGTTAATGCAAAACTAGAGAGACAAAAAATATTAAGAAAAATAATATTTACAGTTGATATTCCTGATCTTCCAAAACATTCTAATGAATTTAAATTAGAACTTACAAATCGGTTGCAAGTATTAGTAGATTTTGAACATGATTCAGATTTGAATGACATTAATAGGAAAATTACTGATACACTTTTAAAAACTGCAACAAAGATAGCTGGTAGAAAAAAGAAGCAATTGACCAATAAAAATTTCCCTGAGACTAGAGAATTTATGAAGAAAGGAAGGAATATGAGGATATACATCCATGATGCATTAAAAAGATTGAATATCTCGAAATTTTGTAAAATGGTGTGGAAAAGAGTTGAAAATGTTATAAGAAAGTATAATTGTGAACTAGCAAGGAAAAGTGTAGAAAATAAAAAAGTATAAGAAGTATAAAACAACATATTGGTACTGGTAAAAAATTTATATCGGCAATAAAAAAAGATGGCATTATTACTATAAAGAGAGATGATATCATGAAATGTGTAGAAGACTTCTATCAAGATTTATATAGTAATAAAGAACAAGTGCCTCCTATAGCTATTAAATCTTTTGAATAGCCTAGAATTTTGAATGAGAAATTCAGACATGCAATTAAATGTATGAAGAAAGGGATGTCTCCAGGTAATGATAGAATTATAATTGATATATTAAAATAAGCAGGTGAAGAAATATAATTTTATTAGCAAAGTTATATACCAAATATCTAAATAATAAAGATGTACCAGATGATTGGAAGAATGCAGTATTAATATTAATATTTAAAAAATGTGATAAAGAAGATATTAGAACTTACAGACCTATCAATCTTTTATCAGTTTTATACAAAATTTTTACTAATATAATACAACTCGTCTACAGAAAACACTGGATTTCCACCAACCAAGAGAACAAGCTGGATTCAAAAGTGGTTTTAGTACAGTAGATCATATCCAGGTATTGAGAGAAGTTATAGAAAGGACAAATGAGTATGAGTTGCCCTTATGCTTAGGATTTGTAGATTATGAAAAGGCATTTGATTCTATAAATTTTCTTCAGTGATTAAAGCATTGGATCATCAAGGTGTAGATCCAAAATATTTTATTATTTTAAAGAATATTTATAAACATGCAACAGCAACAATTAGATTACATAATGATAGTAGGAAAATCAACATTGAAAAGGGTGTAAGACAGGGTGACACCATATCTCCAAAACTTTTTACAGCAGTGCTGCAAAAAGTATTTTATGGATTAAAATGGAAAGCTAAATGAGTGAAAGTAAATGGAGATTATTTAAATCATTTAGATTTTACAGATGATGTAGTTGTTTTTGCAAATAATGCTTTAGAGCTACAGGAAATGTTGCAGGAGTTATCAGATGAATGTAGGAAAGTAGGACTAAAGATAAATGTTAAAAAGACTAAAGTAATGTTTAATAGATTTTCTCAAAACATGAAATAAAAATTGATTATGATGAGTTATAAGAAGTTAACAGTTTCAAATACCTTGGTCAGATTATTAATACAGATGGTAACATAATGGATGAAATTAATCATAGAATTTAACTTGGTTGGAGTTCTTGTGGTAGAAATAACTTGATGCTAAAAGGAAATATACCTATGTTTGGGTAGGAAGGTTTTTAATATATATTGCCGGTTGGGTAGGAAGGTTTTTAATATATATTGCCGGTTCTTACTTATGGATCTGAGACTTGGACATTTAATAGAAGAACAATTAAGAGACTTGAGAATACTCAAATAAGTATGGAGAGATGCATGTTGGTACTAACAAGAAGAGATCAAAAACACAATGTATGGGTAAGAGAACAAACAGGTGTTATTGACATCATTGTAAAAATTAAAAGGCTGAAGTGGAGTTGGGCTGGACATATTGCTAGAAGAGATGATAACAGATTGACAATTGGAATTTTAAACTGGATTCCAAGAGATTGTAAATACCCAGAAAGAGACCACATGTGATATGGATGGATGAAATAAGAAAGTGTGCAGGGGTGATGTGGAGAAGAGAAGCTAAATTTAGAAAAAGATGGATTGAATTTGGAGAGACATTCATCCTGCAGTGGATTGATAGTGGTTGATGATGATTAAAGTTAAATAATTATAATTAAGTTGATCTATAGTGCAATAAAATACATAAAAAATATTTAATTTTTTATACTATAACTTTGATTATTATATATCAATTTAATTAAAATTGTAATGCACTTTTATATTATTAATTCAATCAATAATAGACTGCTAATTTATTCATAAACGAAGTTCAAAATTTAATTTCTTAACAGCAAGATTTAGCATTAGGTCTAAGCTCATGACAAAATTCCCTGATTCGATTCAAAAAACATTTCCCACAACAATATATCTGCATTCCAATATATAATCACAAATTAATTCTAAACTTAAATTCTTGTGCCATACACACATCGTTAAATCACTTTAGTAATTACTTTAGTAATTCTACAATGTGAGAATCTTTCCAAAGAACAAAACAAATGAGAGAAAAGCTCTTTTTTCTCCCACCCTTTTACTTTTTCTTTAATAATAATAAAAATGTATAGTATCCCAACTTCAAACTCAGAATCTTGACTGAAATTTTGTCTGCTATGAATAAACTATTAAAATGAATTAATTTCTTCTTTAGAGTAGTTCCTCATGAGAGACATGGAATAATTGTTATTTAATTGTGAACTTTATAATTAAAATATATAACTAGATCAAATACACACACACGCCTGTTTCACATGTACAATTCTCAATTAAACCGATCATTTAATATTCCTTCATTATTCTTTTTTTTTTCCTTTTTACAATTTAATTTCATGAATTAGTTAGTTCTAACTTGTCAGTATAAAACTATGACTATATATTCCCCATCTCTAAAGTAGTTTTTAAATTGCACATCCCCATCTCTTCTTTTCACTCCAACTATTAAATGAAGTATAAAGATTGCCTATCTAATAAATTATATCTTTAATATTAAATTGTCCCATAAATTAACGTTAAAAAACAATCTTTTGCCTAGAAATCATTTAATGACAAATGCTTAGATTGCCTACCAAGTATAACATACACAATCCCTATGAATATGGGTTTAAACCTAGCCTTGGCTAGAAAGTTTGTCTATTGAAGAAAAAATATGTACAAACTATGAGGAAAATTTTTATTAAACATTATTTTACATAGTTAATTAAATTCAAATATCAGCCTTTCAAGCTAATTGTGCATGCATCTTTTGAGAGTGTTAAATAATAAATGGATACTTTCGTCCACAATACAAGATATAGTATTTATGCAGGAATAAAAGGAGTCCTCTTATTCCTATGACTCAAATTCTTTTATATGAGCAAATCTGAAGTACTGTTGAGGAAAGCGTGAGAGTAGAATTCTCATTATAAATTACTATTTACGATGTTTGAATGAATGATGTCGGTGAAATTGTCTAGAATTTACTAAATGTCACTCTAACTGAAACTTAATTTTAAGTAAATAAGCATTTATTTTTATATGATACTATGTTTACAATTGTATTACATTCAAATATCAGCCTTTCAAGCTAATTGTGCATGCCACTTTTGAGAGTGTTAAATAATAAATGAATACTTTCTTCTTATTATTTAACAATCTCAAATGACACATGCACAATTAGCTTGAAAGGCTGATATTAGAATGTAATACAATTGTAAACAGTGTGTCATATAAAAATAAATGCTTATTTACTTAAAATTAAGTTTCAGTTAGAGTGACATTTAGTAAATTCTAGACAATTTCACCGATGTCATTCATTCAAACATCGTAAATAGTAATTTAAAGTGAGAATTCTACTCTCACACTTTCCTCAACAGTACTTCAGATTTGCTCATATAAAATAATTTGAGCCATAGGAATAAGATGATTCCTTTTATTCCTGCATAAATATTATATCTTTTATTGTAGAAGAAAGTATTCATTTATTATTTAACCCCCTCAAAAGACGCATGCACAATTAGCTTGAAAGGCTGATATTTGAATGTAATACAATTGTAAACATAGCGTCATATAAAAATAAATGCTTATTTACTTATAGTTAATTAAAAAATGGAGTCTTGGCCAAACCCAAGGGCTACAATTTTTTATTATCAATCTTCAACTCATTTAAATTATTATAATGTATTTTTAAATTGGCAGATAGTAATGTTAATCTGTTCAATCTTATAACCAAGTTTAAGCAATTCCTTCAAAATACCCGATATGTTTTAATTTATCACACTGGTAAAGACATAATATTTCATTACAAAAGAGAAAAGATCTGAAACTTGTCATCTTATGCATAATTGGTCCTTTTGACTGACAATTTTTATATTCATTTTTGCACTGATTTCATTATTAATTTATAACTTAACACACTACTAGCTCTTGTAATAAATAAAACCAAGTACTTAATACTTCTGTCCTGTTCTTTTTCAATAGTCCATTTCACATCATTCAAATTATTTAACTCTTCTGTAAGAAAATTTATAGTATTGTTGTTTCTGCAAACAAAAACATCATCCACATCCTTTTGTAAATCGTAATATATTTAAAAGAACACATATTTAAAATATTACTGTCATAGGTCGATAAAACAAAATTTCAAACTTGTGCATCAACAGCTGATCCACAGGCCAATCTTTAGATACATTATAATACCCGCCTTCAAAAAAATCAACAATGTTGTCATTAAAAAATTTTAAAGGATCAATAACAAATTTTATAACTTATTTACAAATATCTTTACTTTCTACTGCATGTTCAATTATTTGTATGGAATCCACTCTATCAATAGATTTGTACATTTCTATTATAACAAATGAAGCAATAATCTTACTCTCAACAATCACTATATTTTTAATTCTATCTACAAAATCAAAAGAAGAAGCAGTGTTATTTTGCCAAATCCCAAAATTCTCAATGACTAAAATTAATCATAATTACCAAAGGATTTTCTTCTTCATGTAATTTTATATTTCTAAAAAGAGGAGGACATATAGCACATGAAGGATATATATATATATATATATATATATATATATATATATATATATATATATATATATATATATATATATATATATATATATATATATATTATTACCTAGGGCTTTATTCCTAGTTTTTTTTTAGAATATTGTTAGTGAATATTATTTTCTGACTATCCATATTATATTCCTCAATCAGAAAAGAACAATTAGTTTATACATTTGCACTTACACTTTCTCAATGTACTGACATTTTGTCATTAAACACAACTACAACCCTTCTTCTTTTTTAAACAGATCATATTATCATTTCTAATATTCTGCTTACAAACCAAAATGGCCAGATCCCATGAATTTTCATGGGGAGTCACATTAAATTTATGACAATTAATTGTCTTTATAATTTCATAAGAAATATGACCAGGAATCATTTCAAATGAATTTTGAACAGCTATTATTAATTCCAAATTATAATCATCCCCAAAATACCGCCTACATATTTAGCTCCATGATTTAAAACATTTCTGGATCAAATGTTTCAATTTATGTGACAAATTAACAAAATTCATATCATCATATGTTTGCAGATACTGCTTATTAAATATTAAAAGGAACAATTTACTTCTCAAATTTAATATGTAATTTATGTTCAAATAATTTAAATCCATTTCAACAAACAATTTTATATTTATCCCAAGTTTCCCATTTATTTAAAATTATTAAATGTTCAATTGCATTTAAATATCCCTGAAAATTTAAAAAGTTGTTTACATTTCCTGTCTCTGATTCCTGCACTTTGATACTAAATTTATACTATTGCAACAATTTGGGAATACATGACAAATTTTACAATCCTTAATCCTCCTCAACTTCTATTAAATTTAAAGAAAAACCGCTGAAACAAACGTCATTCAAATCCCATGAGTTCTGAATTTTATCATTAGCGGCTTGACTATTAATTATATTTATTTAGTTTCTATTTATTAAAATTTCCATCTTAATTACTGTTATATATCTTATTTTATTGTTATATATATATAAACTGATTCTTTTTATTGAACATTGGTCATCATTTACCCATATGCAAAACAATATATCGATGCCCACTCCCCACCTAAAAAAATAAACAAAATCTAAATGATTTTATATATGGTTTAATGCTTTATTAAATATAATAATAATAAAAATTATTTCATAATTTTAATTTTTTTCTGAGCTTGCTTTTACAGAAATAAATTTAGATGGCAATATCATCAATACTTTGCTATCACTGACAAATTTACCAGCCAATATTTTTATAATTTTTAATTTCGAAAATGTTTTTAATGAATGCTCAAATTTGAATACAAAACAGTCATATAATTGTCATAAATATAAGTTAGAACATGAAGCACATATTTGAATTGAAGTAATTCACTTGAAGATCATTTTTATTGCATAAGATATTTATCTAAGCTAACATTTATCAATAAAAGACTATTTCAGAAGTTGATAGAAGCTTTCCTTTACTAAACAATAATATTATTTATACATCAGCCTTATTACAACAACAGTAATTAATTATATACATCTTCATACAGACATTAATGTACCTTTATTGATAAATAAAAGTGGTAATTCTTTTTAAATATTTTAAACTATATAAACATTTACAAATACTTAAGTCATGATATTGAAATTATAATACTATATATCATTTAAATTTCATTACTTATAGATCCCTTTTTTTTATTTGAACTTTCCTCTTGTCTTTATTTCAACAAAGTAACTATATATATATATATATATATATAGTTATTTATTGATATATATATATATATATATATATATATATATATATATATGACAATAGATGGTGTTATACCAAAAACACCTTCAAGCATTTGTTTACATAAATGTCAGAGCGAGTATTTCACTATCTCTAACTTAATTTCCACCTTCATATCATGATTTCAAGCTATTTGCTATCATCAGTGAAGGACAGGATTAAGAAACTAGATCTAAAACACAAACTCTGAGCGTTTAAGAAACAGTTTCTATTCAGCTTGCAAGCGTGAATCTTTTAGACACGTAATGTCTTCAAACTCAGCATCGCATGCCAGATAGCTACATGGGTCTGATATCAGTTCAGCATCACCACATAGTAGAAGTCTCTGCAATATATATCATTGCAAGAAAGACCTCAAAGGTACATTTATGAAAAACAAAAAACACAAGTTAAAAACTTGCATACGCTTGTATTTATGACAATAGATGGCATTATACCAAAAACACCTTCAAGCTTTTATTTACATAAATGTCAGAGCGAGTATTTCACTATCTCTAACTTAATTTCCACCTTCATATCATGATTTCAAGCTATTAACTTGTGTTTTTTTGTTTTTCATATATATATATAATATATATATTGTAACCTAGTGTTATTGACACTTGGTTTACTTGGCATTGTTTCTGCAGGAAAACAATGCTATTCTTTAAAGAAATAAAAAGATAAAATAATAATATTAATAAGTGATTAATAAAGTATGCTATTCACTCACTTTGACATGTTTTGGGTGAATAACTAATAGATTTAATAACTCAATGTCATTTTTAAAGAGAGAACATGAATAATTTAATATTTAGATATTAATAATTAGAGCAAATTAATATGGTATAAAAGCTAAACAGTAATTGATTTTGGATGGGTAGAGGGGAGAGTGGATGAGTGTCTTATCATAAAGCACAATAACTTCTGGTAATTTCCTTTAGTAAAAAAAAAAATAATAAAAAATATGTTTAAAGAATTATACATCACTGATTGTTAATTTAATGTATTTATTATTATTTTTTTTATATTGTCAAATTACTTTGTAATCCAGGTAAACAATACTAAAACTATATGATTGTAATAGGTTTTTCCTTTCTTTTGTTTATGTTATAATCAAATGATTATTTTTCTGGAAGAGGTCGCTAAAGTAAAAAAAAAAATATATAGTCTGCTTTTAGTTTTCAAGGAAGGAACAGTGCTGAAATTTGGTAACTCAATTTTTTCATTTTATTTTGCAGAAATAAATGTAATCAAAGTAAAATTTTAATAATATAATGCGTAGCTAAATTTTTTTGATAAGATATCCTGATTTCTTTGCCATCTACCTATTTAAAGACCTTTTATACTTAAAAATTTATTGTCTCACGCTAAAGTTCAAAAATGACAGAATTAACTAAGGGAATCACAAAAAGTGTTATTATTTCTAAATTACGGAAGATAAATGATTTCCAAGTGAGAAATAATTATTTATTAACTTTATGTCCTTTATTGATATTTTCTTGGTATAGAAAAAAAAATAATAATTGAAAGAAATATTTTGAAACCAAGGAAAATCAACTAGAAACATTTTCGCGCTCTTTCTCAATATTGTCTGCCTTTACAAGTAATGTAGTTACATACATTAAAATATGTTTTATTCACCAAGAATTGTCTGGAAATAATAATAATGATAAATAAGATTAAATTATGCACCTGTATATTTTAAAAAAAAAATATAAAAAAGAATATAAACTTTCTCAGAGTAAATATAGGAAAAGTTATATAGGGGCATTCTTACGGAGAAGTTACCATTAAAAAAAAAAATTATAATTCCTAAAGTATGAACAAAACCAAATATCTTAGTGACTTAATGATAAAAATAAAGGATATATTATATTACACATCAGTTGGAGTTATTCAAACTTCCTATACATGTAAATCAGCTGCAGTTATTATCAGAATAATCTCCGGAAAATTGCACATTTTCGTCCATAAGTAAGCTAGCTAATATGTATACGTATCATCAATAAAAAAAAAATATTGTGTATGTTTATCGTCTATAGTCAAATATTCGTCTATGTTAGAAGTCTATTTTTTTTTCTTGGATCCCAAAATTGTAGTAGTTTAATTCAAGTAAGAATTAATCTTCAATTCTGCTATATGTTTCTTTACCTAATTTATTAAACGCACAAAATAAGAGAAAACTTTTATTTAAAGGAAATAATACCATGCGTTTATTGTTTTTAAACTTGCTTCGTGAAATACGACTGGATAAAGCTCTTCACCTGGACCAATTACTCAACAGAAAACATTTTCTAATGAGAGAGTATGCACTTGTTAATTAATGATTGTAAAACTAAGTTATAAATAATATGTATTTTTTTTTTGTTATATCACATAGGTTAAAGTTTGTATGGTCAAGTGATATTTAATAGCCTTGTAATAACAAAGGTATGTTTTAATATAATTATTATAGGTTAAGTTGATATTTAACACAAAAAAAAAAAAAATCTATAAAATATGTTTTAATTAGTACATACAATTGTAGGTAGAAATTTGTATGTTAGATATGTAAAAGAAAAATATTTAGATATTTAAGGGGTAAAATAAATATTGAAAATTATCAGAAGTAACTAAAAAAAAAAAAAAATGCTATAACAAAATATTTCTTGTTAAAGTTTTGAAACGAATTTATACTGTATTAATTAAGGAATTTATTCCTAATTATTCTTAAATAACACATCCACTTTATTTAGTTTAAGATAGTATGCTACCAACTATTTTTGAATGTTCCTTTATTAAAATTAAAATTATTATACTTTTATTCTATGATGTCCATTGATTTCAGATGTTGATCAAAGTATACACGGTAACATAAGTTTATTATAATCAGTGTATTTACTTATCCTGCCCAGATATAGCATTGGTATATGCTTAATATTCGCATAGGTAATAATTATAATGTATTTATTTTGTGGGATGAAAAATGATCTCCCCAAAAGCTTTGTTTTCCATGAGAGGAAGATTTTAAATATAATGTTCGGGTATGTTTATAGCCCAAGTGATCGATTCTCATAGATAGGACGATCAAGAATTTATCTAGCATTTAGTATGCTTCATTCGTTTAAATCCCAGGAGAGGATTGTATTTGGTGTGTGTTCGTTGTATGCCCAAGTAAGAGGCAAGAAACCACCAAAATATTTTAATGTAGTAGATTACTTTACAAACCTTAGTGGTTTTTCCATATTCCTCATGTGAAAATAAAGATAGCTCCACCATGGAAGGTGTTGATTATTGTGCTTAATTTTGAAAGTTCGGGCAAGATAAAGGTTATATTGGAGGTGTTAGTTCCTCAAGATCCACTTTAGTATAAATAGTGCGTTAGTAACTAGGGTCGATATCTGTATTGTGCTGCTAAATATTGCTAGTATTTGACAAGTAAATCAATGGAGAAAGTAATTAAAATTGCGTAATTTAAAACGCTTATTTACTGAAGGAATATTCAAATGCAATATTTAATTCTGGTTAGTAATTAAATAATACTCATATTTAAAATTATACGTATGAATAAAATTTGTATCATAACTTAAGTTAGCATTAAGTTAAATGTAAGATGATAAGTGTAACTTCTGATAACTGGCCTATAATTAGAATAGGTTATCCCATTAAAGACCATAAATAAAGTAAATGTATTAGAAATAAATTTAATATTTTGCGTATTGCATATGATTGGATTAATCATTTTTAAAAAAAAAAAAAAAAATGAAAAAAAAAAAAAATAGTTAGTCAATAATTTTGAATAAAAGCTTCTACAAGGTTACCAAAATTTAATAAACAATGTATTGGTAATGAAATGTACTTTTAGTTGATCAATCCATATGATTGCATACAGGAGAAGTAGTAATCTCTAGTCCATAACCAAAAGAGTATACAGATTAATGTCAGTTATATTTTATATTTTTGTATTACTATGGGATTATTGAATAAATGTTCATATTTTTTTTTGGGATAATAATAAATTATAGTCTTGTTAAAAAAAAAAAAAAAAATAGTTAGTCAATAATTTTGAATAAAAGCTTCTACAAGGTTACCAAAATTTAATAAACAATGTATTGGTAATGAAATGTACTTTTAGTTGATCAATCCATATGATTGCATACAGGAGAAGTAGTAATCTCTAGTCCATAACCAAAAAGAGTATATAGATTAATGTCAGTTATATTTTATATTTTTGTATTACTATGGGATTATTGAATAAATGTTCATATAAATTTTTTTTTTTGATAATAATAAATTATAGTCTTGTTCAAATTTGTTGTAGATTCATTTTTTTGTTTTTATATGCTAAATATAAGTGTTTGCACAATATTTGCAAAACCTTTTCTTGAGTCCGAAATCATTCCAAATTCTTCAAAACTTAATATACCAGATAAATAAAGTTAAGCAGATCGGAATATGTCATTATATTTTAGTTTAATGATAATTATTTATGGAGTTGAAAACTTAAGACTAAACATTCACCTTTGTATAAAAATGAATTTATTACCAAACCATTAACTTTGGTTGCACATTATTCCATTCCCATTTAGTGAAATTGTCTAAGTAATAAATCTTAGTTATATTATTGTGTTGTCATGGATGATGGAAGGACACAAAAAGCACCCTTGTCTTTTTATTATTCTGACTGAGATTCTAAAAAAAAAAAAAAAGGCTGTGCTATTCAAAATTATACGTCATTATTGAATAGAATTATCTCTTTAAATAATATAGCAGTGGATATGAGAGATGAAGACACATTGAATTTAAGTAAAATAAATGTTTCCTATAGCCGACCAGAATGCCAGTCATATGCGACAACACAATACTGCCGAGCATTTCCTTACATGAAACAAAGAACCCTGAGATTAATATTATTATAATTATTCTTTAAATTAATAAGTGATCAATTATTGTTGTTATTACAATCGTGGCATGGCTTAAGAGAATTGAATGTACAATTGTATTATATGAAAGGTATTTTGGATCATATTGGAAAATTAATGGATATGTTGCTTTTATTTTGGTTGCCTTAACAACAACCAGAAAAATTAGTAACAGCAAGTGCAAGTAAACTAAAAATAAAATAAACTAATAAAAATATTAGTAATAAAATAGAAATAAAAATAAAATAAACTAAATTTAATAATATAAATATTTCTAAATAAATAAAAATTTCTAATATAATAAAATTAAATAAATTAATAATAATTCCTATTGGGTTAGAAATGGCGCAGTAAATAAAGAGTTAGAAATAGATAGATAGAAATAAACAAATAAATAATCATTACTGGGTTAGAAATGGCGCTAATAAACTATTTCTAAAAGAGTTAGAAATAGATTTCTAACTAAAAGAGTTAGAATGAATATATATATATATATATATATTGTGCCCCTTTCTATAGGTCAGAATCAGTTCACCACAGTAAATTACTAAAAATATTAAATTTTAGAATATGTTTTCTTGATGTGTTAGTTATATTTTATTAATAATATCTTAAAAGTACAATTTTAACCTAAATAAAATTATGTAATGCATAAAATTATAATGAATCACTTAAGAACAGTTAAGTAAAGCTAAAAAATATAATTACATATGGTTTGCAAAAGCTGGCCATAATAAATAATGCAGCTATAAATATTTAAAAGTATGTTTAAAAAGTTTGATTTTAATATTCTTAAACTTATAGATAAATAAATTTTATATTTAAATTTATGAATTATATTTAATAATTATAATTAATATCATATATTTTAAAAGTAAGTTTTATGGTAGTGAAAGTTATATTTAATTCTATATTTTCTAAATTATTCTTCCAAATTTTATATTGTATTATTTTATTTAATATGACAAGTGTTGCAATTTATTATTTATTCCCAGATAGAAAATCGGATACTGTCTGTCTTGGGTATATTAATCTTGTGACTCATATAATATATGGTTATACACACGTGATTGCTAGTATTTAGATTAGTAAAGTTCCAAGTATTATGAAATTGCATCATAGAATTGGATATGTACCTATCATAAAAGCAAATATTAAATTAGTCATTATAAAATGTTTAAATAATGTTATAAAATGAAGACAGTTAATAAAAGTTAAATATTTTGTTTTAAATAAAATAGATAAATTAAATATTAAAGGTGGGATAAATTTATTAAATATTGTTTTAAAAAGTCATTTTGAAATGTTTAATTAATTTAGTAAAGTAATAATTGAATTAAAGGTAATATTTTAAATAATATTTTGAAGTTATAATATGTTATATTTTTTATTTTGAAATTTAATTGTGTAAGAATGTAACATTATGTAAATTAGGTATCAAATGAAAAGTAAGAATCAACCAATAGCATGAGGTATTTTTAGGATATAAATACCATTGCAGGGGGATATCAAGGGTGATCAGAGGTATTAGTGATCAAGTGTAGAAGCTATCAAAGAGATAGTAATTTTAAATTTTATTATTTTAGTCAATTTTTTAGTGCTCTCATACAATTTATTTGCAAAACTAATAGGACATTTATTATAAAGTATTTGCAAAAAGAGTGTAAAATAAAATAAAAAATGTTTAATAACTTCATTCTAATATGTATTGCTAATTTTTAAAGTTCTTACCAGGAGTATTCATTGGAAACTTAATCTACTTCGCAATAAAAATATGAAAATGCCAATAAGTAAAACGTATTTAATTTTAATTTTAAAGACAACTATAATAATTACGAATGTAATATTAATAATATTAAATAAGAGGACTATTCCAGCAAGTAAATTATTATTGTGGATATTGTACAAGAAGCTTAATAGAAAAGCTATTTGCCGATTAAAGTAAAATATGCATTATTTTATATAACAGCAAGTAGTATTGTCCAAGATTAATAAGTAACATGACAAGTATATTACATAATAATTTATGGAGACAATGCTATAGAAATAAATGTTATATCCTTTTTGAAGAAAACATTATAAATATTTGCAAGAAATTATTTTAAGTAAAGACTAAATGAAATATTTATGGAAGCGTATGTTATATAAAACCTGAAGAATATAGGGCTTTAGCATTTTATAAAATTGTTTAAAAAACTGAATTTTAAGACAATAATGAAACTTCTGAAAGTAGATAATAAATGGTAATAAATTTTACTAAAAGAAAAAATCTACAAAGAAAAGGAATACTTGAATAAATGAAAGTATGGAATTATGGAAATATTTAATATTGTGCAAATAATTTATTCAGATAGTTCAAGCTAAGCCAACAGAAAATGATGCATCACTACACAGACATAGAATATTGTAGGATAGTAACTTCAATGAATTATTTTTAACTGTTATAATTTTATTATGATTTTAATAATCATCATTCTGGACAATATAAACATAAACTATTATTCTATAAACTCTTCCAGAAGAGATTGATTATTATTTTATTTAATTTTTCAAGATTTTAAAAGACATATTATTTTTTTTATTATTCATCTTTAAATATGAGATTTTCATACCAAAAGTTCGTACAACACTTACCACCGGAAACATTTTGTCTTGTTCATCATAGTAGCAACGGGGAAGTTTGTAGAATTGCTCTTGAAGAGAACCATAAAAAAAAACTGTTGAGAAAATAAAAAGCATTTTGAACTTTATAACGAAAATTTTGTTTCAGCTGAAGATTAAGTAAATATAGTTTAACTCATTTATTTTTTAAAATGTAATTATTTTTGGTTTATAAGAGTAGGAACATGAATATTAATTTATTGATAATATTAGAGTCTTATGTAGAATAATTTAATAATTTAAATAAAAACATTTTAAATAAAAGTGTGGATGTATTTTTCATGTATGCAATGTTGTTTCTAATTGATGAAAAAAGAAGACTGCAAATGTGATGACAAGTCGATATCACTTGGTAATAGTTAATGAATATTGATATATTTTATGATGTATATTTTTGTTTTCTTTTTTGCAGATTGACTCTGTATTATAATGTATGGAAGTCTAAATGTTGAATTATACACAAACACATTTATACAAAACTTTAAAATTATGAGATTAGGATTTATTTTGGGAATATGGATACTATAATTTTATACTAGTAATATAACACAACATGATGATAAATATTTATGTGATTCTTTTAAAAACTTTCATATTAATGGATGTTCAAAGGATTCATATGACAAGTTTGTATGTGTTTAGAATATAAAATAGAAAAGTAAAGCAAACTTTTCTTGTGGATTAGTAAGGTCGCTCGAATTATAATTGAATTTTGTTCATTATTTTGAATATATAAGTTAGTTTTTTGTCATTGTAAAATTTAATAAATCTTTCAGGAAATGATGATAAAGTAGTGACCTGGCTGTAGTATTATGAACATGCACCCAAGAGGTGATATTAAGGTTGGATGTAATAAGGGAATATGTATAGTATTTTATAATCTTAGTGGATATACAATACAGTTAACAAAGCCCTGTAAGTGTACATTTATTTTGGACAGTGTCTATTTTTTAAGTATTGATGTTTTAATAAAGCTGAAGGGATAATTTTAACATCATTGATAGTATTGGAGGAAGTTAGTTAGAATAGGTCATACCTCTATTTCTTAGATACACTGTGCCATGGTATTTTTCTCTGATATGTGCTGTGAGGTGTACTCTAGTTTTTCTTCCCTAAGGCCTACTCATCTATTTGCTATCTAGATTTCCAATGTAACTACATTGTACAGTATGGTATATATTAAAATAAATAATAGATAATTTAGAGCTTAAGATATGCTATTGTCTGAATGAGATAAGTACATTTACTTGTAAGAAGAAGTATAGTTTATGTAAATTGGAATTGAAAATCCAATGTATCCAAAAGAAAAAAGAATCATAAAATATGTTTTTTTTATATAATTTTATTTTGGAAAATAAAAATAAATTTCAGCAAAATAATATTTAAAGCAAAGTTGCTTTTGAAATATTAAATAACTTTTAAAATATTTTATTTCATTTTAAATGAGTATTGCATATTTTTTAAGATATGATGTTTATAAAGTAAAACAATATAAACAATAAGCATAGGTACAATTTTATATTTATTAAATAATAAGGAATATATCAGTGATTACAACTATATAACATTAGAGTAATATTAAATGGGATATATTATATTTAATAATCCTAGTTATTGAACAACGATATACACACAATCTAATAATAAATTAACAGTAGATATTTTATATAGTATTTTTTAACATTGCAGAAATGAAATTGTTTATTTTTAAAAGATCCATACTCTCGATTAGTATTATTTTTTTGTTTTTCCGTACTATGTTACAAGGGATGTTTTAAAAGGAAGCATAGCGAAATAATTTTCAAGATACGATATATTAAAATTAGTATAATAAATATAATTTTATCATAAGATTGATCTCAAATAGATAAATAAAATTGTATTGTTTTATTATTATTATTTTAAGTCCGAATAAAGACTTAAATAAAATTTTGATTGTTTTAATGACTAATTAATAAGAAATGTAGAACGGTGTAAATTGAGGATATTCTGTGTAAATACTGTAAATAAATTATTTTTTTTATTGTTATAATAAAACTTTGTTAAAATTTGTTTTCAAAAAAATTGTGTGATAAGACTGTTTCTTTTCCATTCAAACGCATGACACACAAAGCATAATAGAAACAAGCATATAATTTTGCACAGAGATAAATGGAGTATTATTTTAAGAATTTGAATATTTTTTTGAAATTTATTTACTTAACAAATCACATTTTTACATTATCTTATGATCATAAATTAGTTATCATAATGGTGCATTGAATTATATGCTATCCATTGCCACACATATATTTTCAGATTATCGAGTGCTACCACATATTTTTACTATGTTATTATCTGAAAATAAAAGATTATAGTATAGTATTTTATTATTTTATTATGGTAATAAAATTATAGTAAAGAAAAGATACATAAAAGTTAGTCTATCCAATGAAGAGTAGTAGTAGTAGTACTATTATTATTATTATTATTATTATTATTATTATTATTATTATTATTATTATTATTATTATTATTATTATTATTATTATTATTATTATTATTATTATTATTATTATTATTATTATTATTATATAAGTGTAGTAGAGTATGACACAAAAATCCTTTCTCATGTTTTACTACAGTAATTTTAATTAACTTAGAATAGTTTTTATGAACCTGAGATTTTATTGAGCTAAATTATTATAAATAAAATATTAAGATTTAATTATTAGTTTAATCTTAATGAGTAGGATTTATTAAATTTGTAAGAATACTATAAGTTTATTTATTATTTTGAGATAGTAATAGGGGGGATAATGTTCTCATGCCATTGAGGTAGTATCCAATGGGATATTGGCTTAATGTAATCTTTCTTATCACATGTACTTCACTTTATTTATTTTATAAACTGAACCTTTTCATTATTTTGCTAGTAGAATGTTTTAATATAATGCATGGTATTTTATTTATCAATTATTTGCATTTAACCAAATGTAATCAGTAACTGAGCTAACCCATTTTTGTTTAATATTATATTGCCCGGAAGTGATTATGCAAACGGCAAGGTTAGATTATGGCACCACAACTTGGGCTCAATTTATGTTAGAATAGATATATCGATAGTTATATCTTATAGAAGATAGATATTTTAATATTTCATAATAGTAATAATTATTTAGGATTTAATCACAATATCAAATTAAGTTCTTATTATTAAAAAATATTGCAATTTTATATGGTATATAATCTGATTGTTTAAAATAAAATATTGTTATATTGTTTGTAAAAAATAAGCAAACAAATTTTTAAGATATGCATATGTAGCTAATGATTATCTTATATATTATGACCATGTCAATTATTAAAATATTAAGTATGGAGGATGTGAACTCAGATTTTCAAACACCCTTCAACTGTCCACACTGTCTCATACAACTGATACACATGACCACCCACATGTAGAAAAGATTAATAATCACCAATATAAGTATTTCATGCTAAACCAGCACTCATCAGTTGGTCCAGACTATCATCTCTCAATATATATATATATATATATATATATATATATATATATATATATATATATATATATATATATATATATATATATATATATATATATATATATATATATATATAATCAATCAATGCTCAGTTTATATTAAGATAGTAAATATTCATACTTTAATGGACAGGCTTCAATCCACTGCAACCTCCAACTTTTCAGCCATCCATATCATTGAAAATCTGATGATGAAAACTCAAATCCCATGCTGATGCTAATATTATTGACATGCCCATGTTGACCTGAAGTTACTCTGACCTCTCAGATATAGTGCAGTATCCATTAAATACATATAAAAGGGATGGACAGGATACAAGCTTGATATTAAAATATTAAAAAATATATTTTGAAAATGCTTTATGTGCAAATTATCTATGGATCATGCATGTGGAAAATTAATGTTATAACACACATACTTTTAATCGTTATTGTTATAGTATTTAATTAGGATTAGACAGTATAAGGATAAAAAAGGTGTTATCTATGGTTTATTGTGGATGATGATTAGGTGGAGATAGAAGAAACTGGTAAGGGACTATTTTTATGAAAAATTAATAGTAATATATTGTTTAAATATTGAGTTTTAAGGAAAAGTATATTTATAAAAAAATCAATAATCAGGACAATAATTTAGAGAGTAAAATATCTGATTTTATTGTTGATGATATTTGTGAAGAGGAAAGAGAAGTAGAAGAAATCATTGATATGGAAACAGTTATGGATAGTGTCCAAATTATAGATAGTAAAATAAAAGAAGAGGAGGAAGAGGTTGTGAAAATGAAAATAGTGGAAGAAGAGATAATAATGCCTGATAAAGGTAAAAAGAGCTCCCAGATCTATCAAATATTGTTGATTTTTAAAGAAATGAGAGAAGATATGAATAAAAATAGCATAAAATCTGATGCTAAGTTTGATACTCTTAACGAAAATATGAATAAAAATCGAGAAGATAGTAATATGAAGTTCAATGCTCTTAATAAAAATATGAATAAAAATAGAGAAGATACTAAATCTCTTAATAAAAATAAAAATAGTGAGACTCTGAATGAAAATTTAAATAAAATTAATATAATTTAGAATCTTTTAGAGAAAACATAGACAAAAATAGTAATGAAATCAGAACTTGTGTAGAAGATATGAATCAAACACTTAATGAAACTTGTAAAATTGTAGAAGATTTTAAGGAAGAGGTACAAGATAAATTTAATAATTTGGATTTGAGATTTAATAGCAATGAAAAGGCCATTGATTCTTTAAAGGAAGAAATAAATCAAATAGAAGATAGAAATCAGTAATTGTTAAAGAGAAAATTTTCCGAAATTTCTGAAAGAGATAAGTAAAAAATTTAAAAACTCAAATAGAATAATCTATTGTCCAATGTCATCTAAATAATAATAAGTTACATCAGAAAATAGAGAATTATAATTTAAGTGTAAAGAATGAAATCTATGAAGTAAAAAGGAATATAAATCGTATTAACGAAGAAATTAAGATAATTAAAGAGGAGGTAGTTCAGACTAAAATAAATATCAAGGAAGAAGTTCAAAAAGAATTAATAGGAAAATTAAAAGAGTTAAGGATACAAAACGTTGAGGAAAAGATAGTAAGTAAGAAAGTATCTCTTGAAATATGTGAAGAATCTGTTGAAGTAGTAGATGAAAATAATAAATCATGTGATGAAATTGTAAAAGAACCTGAAGAATCTTAAAGTTGATTAGTGAGGATAAAAGAGTTAATGAGGAATTAAAAACAAAAGTAAATTCATTAGATGAAAAATATCTAGAGTTATTAGATCATGAATTACTGAAGATTACTGACAATACTAGTAATAAATCAGAAATCTAATATTAATTGTGAAAATAGTTATCCAAAATTTGATATTTCCAAAGAAATAGTATATACAAGAATTAAAGATACAATGCCTAATACAAATTTTATAAGATTAAAAATTGATCAGAATAGAGATATAGGCAAAGCCAAAATAAAACTAAAATTTAGATGTAAGGAGAAAATTAAGATAGATTTTCTTAAGGAGTTACTTAATCACAACAAAAATTTGATGAAGATTAAAGTGAAATTTAAAGAATTAAGTAGAGAAAAGATAAGTTATCTTAGTGAAGGCATAGATTACATAAGAGATATTGGGAAAGCAAAAGTAAAATTTAAAGGAATAAATAAAAAGGTATTTAATTTAAATATTTGTAGAAAGATTATTGATAAAGAAAGAGATCGGAAAGGCTAAGATCAAACTTAAAGTGATAGATAATGATCTCATTAATATAGTTTTTCTTAGGGAAAGTGTAAATAAAGAAATAGATATCAGGAAGGCCAAAGTCAAACTTAAAGTTGTAAAGGAAAAGATAAATAATATTGATTTTCTTAGAGATAACATTGATAAGGAAACCAATACAAGAAAATCAAAGATGAAACTTAAGTATATAAAGCAAAAGAATTTTAAGGTGAATTTGCTTAAGAAAAATTTTGATAGAGAGAAGGATACAGGAAAGGCTAAGGTGAAACTTAAAGAAACAAGTTTAAAAGAGAATTAAAAGTATATTTTTAGAAAGGAAAATTCCTAATGATTAAGACAAATAATTCCTAAATAAGACGTATATTTAAAATATATTATAACCTTATTTTAAAGAACAAATATAAGACTGTAAAACGTCATAACCTAATTATTCTAAAAGGATAAAGAAAGTGTAGAAAATTTTTTTTTACTATTTCTAGTTGAGATTCTGAATATGATCTCCAAATATTTTATGATTTTTATATGTCAACATAGTATATTAGTTATGTTTCAATAATATAGAATAAAATTTAGTTATAGCAAATAATAAAAATACTAAGTATCATTGAATAGGATAAATATTAAGTTAGATGTTCAATTTAAAATTTTTATTCGAAGGGGAAAGTTATGTGCCCTTTTCTATAGGTCAGTATCAGCTCACCACAGTAAATTACTGAAAATTTTAAATTTTAGAATATGTTCTCTTGATATGTTAATTATATTTTATTAATAATATCTTAAAAGTACAATTTGAAGCTAAATAAAATTACATAATGCATAAAATTATAATGAATCACTTAAGAACAGTTAAGTAAAGCTAAAAACTATAATTACATATGTTACAAGGATTATCTCAAAAATATTATCAACAGATGCAATATTGTTTGTTTCTATTGGGAAGATGTAGCAGAGAATAGAATACATTGTAGAGTGATAACTACTTATGGTATTCAATTATTTCTGAAAGTAATGTTTTCGATTGAAGAAGAAATACAACATAGCAAAATATCAAACAAGTGAAAACTGAATTAAAATGTTCTGCATATGGAAAACATTTATTTTACCGGTTGATATATATATATATATATTGTGTACTGGGTATGAATATGGATCGATCAAAACACCGGTCTCTTAGGCAGAGAAGAACATACTCAGAGACTATGTATGCCCAAATGATAGCTATAAAATATATAACTAGCATTACATTTTCAGGACATAACTTCTTCTCGACTGTTGAGTTTAACACCAGAGTTTAAAGCACTTTTTTGTTTCATGTAAACATGGGTGCCTGCTATCTATTCAGAAGAATAAACAATGCGCTTTGAACAATGGCCACTAACTCAACGCCTAAGTATCCATGACTAGCTCAGTTGTTGAAAATCACTAACAGATTATACATAATTAGTGATGAAAAGAATTGTAAGAGAGATTGGTAAAAAGAATTGACTGACAAATAAAGTTTAATTTTAAAGACACTTTATTAACTAACATTTACTAATTTTAAACATTTTATAAATCTAAAATAACACACACATTTTAAATTAACACACTATAATATATTTTATGAGAAAGCATAAATAATGTTTGACATATATAAAATCATATAGAATTCACAAACAGGCACATCAATAGTTCATTTTATGCATGCTTATAGAGTTCAAATTACTTGTCTCTGGAGGCTTTACCAGTTAATGCGATGCAATGGCTATTATAGAAATAAGAATATGAAATATTATTACCTAGAGTTTTAAATGTGGATTTAGAACTTCGTTTTCTTTGGTTATTGCTTTAGCTGAGAATATTTCCAGCTGGCTGGGACATTTCCTTGATGAGTTTCCTTATCATTCACAATTATTATTGTTGGAGACAATTAGATATTGACAGAGATTGCCAAGTTGTTATGCTGACATTATATCATGGGCAGATCTTGCTGTTTTCATCAGACTTCAGGCTGTGGAGAGGCGTATGTTTCCCATGGGTTTTTAACACTGCATTTCTGTTTTGGGATACCTAATAAACTGTACTCTTATCTTAACTGAAACAATTACTTGACTGAATGACTGTCTGCTATGAACTTAACTGATTCAATTGAATGTCCGATTAAAAAATGGTCTATTTATACCTGAAATGTGTTGTCCTTGTGATATCCTCTGTCAATATCTGTTGTCAAAATTCCTTTAGCAACTAATTCTTTGACAATGTGTTTTTGAAGATTGTTAATTAGTAATAGCCATGAAAACATGTGGTTTTATATAATTTTAATTAATAGCCATCGCTGTGTTATTAATGATAATCTTCTTTTATTTCATTTTAATATTTATTATGCATACATTTTTATTTATTTACAATCACACATATATACATGCATATATAAGTGGTTTTAAGATTACTTTTTCTTTAATTTAAATGAAAAGAGATTTGTATTTTTAAACTTTAAATTATAGTTTGATTAATAATAATAAACTCTACTTGCTTTTATAAAACTTTTAGTTTATCTTTTCTAACCAAAACTCCCCCTCCCCCATTTTAATCAATTATTTTCTTACTTTTATTTCAAAACTAATGATAGAAAACTATTTGACTCTTATATTTTTCAAAAACGAACTGTAATAAACTGTTCAACATTTAACTTTAGGTTTTTCTTTTACGAAAGATTATTTTAATATTTTTTTTTAAAAT
Organism: Epiperipatus broadwayi; assembly: GCA_028023455.1. Taxonomy (NCBI): domain Eukaryota; kingdom Metazoa; phylum Onychophora; class Udeonychophora; order Euonychophora; family Peripatidae; genus Epiperipatus; species Epiperipatus broadwayi. The sequence goes on from JAQFVV010006868.1 coordinate 106,318, forward strand.
AAAATTATTATGTGCCAATTTTCAATATTGGTACAATATATATATATATATATATATATATATATATATATATTGTACCAATATATATATATATATATATATATATATATATATATCATCAACCATTATCAATCCACTGCAGGATGAAGGTCTCTCCAAGTTTAATCCATCTTCTCCGATCTTTAGCTTCTCTTCTCCACAACACCCCTGCACATTTTCTTATTTCATCCATCCATCTCACATGTGGTCTCTTTCTGGGTCTTTTACAATCTCTTGGAATCCAGTTTAAGATTTTAATTGTCCATCTATTATCATCTCTTCTAGCAATATGTCCAGCCCAACTCCATTTCAATCTTTTAATTTTTTCAATAAGGTCAGTAACACCTGTTTGTTGTCTTACCCATACATTGCGTTTTCGATCTCTTCTTGTTACTCCCAACATACATCTCTCCATACTCCTTTGAGTGGTCTGAAGTCTCTGTATTTCTCTTCTGTTAAGTGTCCAAGTCTCAGATCCATAACTAAGAACTGGTAAAACACATTTGTTAAAAACCATCCTTTTCAAACACATAGGCATATTTCCTTTTAGTATCAAGTTATTTCTACCAAAAGCACTCCAACCAAGTTTAATTCTATGATTAATTTCCTCCATTATATTTCTGTATGTATTAATAATTTGACCAAGGTATTTGTAACTGTTAACTTCTTCTAATTCTTCATAATCAATCTTTACTTTCATATTTTGAGCAAATCGATTAAACATTACTTTAGTCTTTTTAACGTTTATCTTTAGTCCTACATTTTTACTTTCATCTGCTAACTCCTGCAACATTTTCTGCAGCTCTGAAGCATTATTTGCAAAAACAACTACATCATCTGCGAAACCTAAATGACTTAAATACTCTCCATTTACTTTCACTCCTTTAGTTTCCCATTTTAAACGACAAAATACTTCTTGCAGCACTGCTGTAAAAGGTTTTGGAGATATGGAGTCCCCTTGTCTTACACCTTTCTCAATGTTGATTTTTCCAGTATCATTATGTAATCTAATTGGTGCTGTTGCATTTTTATAAATATTCTTTAAAATATGACAATATCCTGGATCTATACCCTGATGACCCAATGCTTTAATCACTGAAGAAATGTGTATAGAATCGAATGCCTTTTCATAATCTACAAATCCAAAACATAATGACAACTCATATTCATTTGTTCTTTCTACGACTTCTCTCAATACCTGGATATGATCTATTGTACTAAAACCACTTTTAAATCCAGCTTGTTCTCTTGGCTGGTGGAAATCCAAAGTTCTCTGTAGACGAGTTGTAATTATTTTTGTAAAAATTTTATACAAAACTGATAAAAGATTGATAGGTCTGTAATATGTAATATCTTCTTTATCACCTTTTTTAAATATTAATATTATTACTGTAGTCTTCCAATCTTCCGGGACATCTTTATCATTTAGACATTTGGTATATAATTTTGCTAAAATTGTTTCTATTTCTTCACCTGCTTCTTTTAATACATCAATTATAATTCCATCATTTCCTGGAGCCTTTCCTTTCTTCATACATTTAATTGCATGTCTCACTTCTTCATTTAAAATTCTGGGCAATTTGGAAGATGTAATAGATATAGGAGGTATTTGTTCTTTATTACTATATAATTCTTGATAAAAATCTTCTACCAATTTCATGATGTCATCTCTCTTTTTAGTAATAATTCCATCTTTTTTTCTTATTGAATATATAAATTTCCTACCAATACCAAAATGTTGTTTAACATTCTTGAGAGTTTTATTTTCTTCTACAGCTTTCCTTGCTATTTCACAGTTATACTTTCTTATATCATTTTCAAATCTTTTTCGTACCATTTTACAAAATTCGAGATATTCAATTCTTTTTAATTTATCATTTTTGTATATCTTCATATTCCTTCTTTTCTTCATAAATTCTCTAGTCTCAGTAGAAATTTTATTAGTCAATTGCTGCTTTTTTCTACCAGCTATCTTTGTTGCAGTTTTTAAAAGTGTATCAGTTATTTTCATATTAATTTCATTCAAATCTGAATCATGTTCAAAATCTCCTAACACTTGAAACCTATTTCTAAGTTCTAATTTAAATTCATTAGAATGTTTCTAAAGATTAGAAATATCAACTGTAAATATTGTTTTTCTTAATAATTTTTGTCTCTAGTTTTACATTAACACGTAACTTACACCTTACTAATCGATGATCACTTCCTGTGTTAAATTTATTAAGAACATTACAATCTTGAAATATGTATTTCCTGTTAGTCAAAATATAATCCAATTCTGCTGTACCTTCATTTGGATGCTTCCATGTCCATTTCCTTTTAACATTTTTCTCAAAAAAATGAATTCATAATATAAAGTTTTTCTTTTTCTGCAAACTCCACAAGTCTATGTCCCCTCTCATTTCTATTACCATAACCAAAATTACCTACAGCAATTTCATCTTTCATTTGTTTACCAATTCTAGCATTAAAGTCTCCCATAACAATTTTAAAATGTTGTTTACTCTGATCAAAATTCCTTTGTACATCCATATAAAAATGTTCTACTACTTCATCACTATGAGAACTTGTTGGGGCATAAACCTGAATTATCTGCATTTGGTATCTGCTATTAAGTTGTATAACTAATTTTATCACTTTGTCCGATACACCATCAATCTTCACAATATTGTTCTTCCACTTTTCATTTATAATGAATCCTACTCCACTTGTATTTCCAATATGTGTGCCTTTATAATAGAGTATATGTCCACTTTGAAATCAATTGTTTCTTCACCTTTTCTTCTAACTTCACAAAGTCCAACTGTACTTTTTGTAGTCTTTGTCAACTATATAACATTGAATAATCAAAACAAGACAACCTTTAACAATACCCATTGTTCAATTCAGATTTCCCACAATTCTGTTATCTTAACATTTGATGACTGGCGATTCATCAACATTTGATGATTTCTTGAAATCAACATAGCCTCTTTTATTTTATGTTTATTATGACAACGTTCAATTTGAATAATTTTGATATTTTTATAATCAAATTTAAATCCGTATTGATAAGATTTATTATGATCAAATAGAACAGATGATGTAGGTTTATTTACATCTTTTCCAGATTTTTTTTTTTTTAATTCTATTATATAAAAGCATATGCACCCTTATTCTCTTCTCAAATGTACACTTAGATTCACCGAGGTATTGTAAGCCACATCCACATATCAATCTTTATATAATAGAATTTTGATTGAACTTTGAATTTTGAATTTTAGAATTATTAAGCAATCTATTTATATTATTTTTGATAAGAAAGCAATATGACCCAAACTGTTATAAATTCTCCTATTAAACTTGACCTGTTCATCCAATATAAATGGCATTGAAATCCATTTCATTTTGATATTATTTTTATTTTTAATTTTATTATATTGTTGATTCCTTTTAAATTTTTTAATAATATTAGTAATATCATTTTTATAATACCAATTTTCAACAAGTCATTACCAAATAAATGTACATTTTTAATTTTATCACTAGAATATTTGCACAATTTTTCATTTTGAAATAAGAATGACTTCAATCCAGACAACTTATGACATATAGGTATGTGTGATTCATATGGAATAAAACCTCTAGTTTCAATGGGTTTAATTAACACAAGATAATCCAAACTGTAATCATTATGTGTAACTTGAATAACCAAGAATTTTAAGGAATTGTATTTCTCTTCAGTTATATCCCACTTCATATTTTTAATTTAATTTAATTTATTAAATAAATTGGTTAATAAATATTGTTTTCCACAAATAAAAGCATCATCCACATATCTATGATATATTTTTATTTCTTGAAATTTCAATTGCTTTAAAATTTTACTTTCATGTGTTGATATAACAAAATTACAAATTTGAGCAACAGCAGGAAGACCCATTGGCCAACCATAAATCATTTTATAATATTCATTATTAAAATTCAAATTGAACATTGTCATAACAAACATAAAATAAAAGAGGCTATGTTGATTTCAAGAAATCATCAAATGTTAATGAATTGCAGTCATCAAATGTTAAGATAACAGAATTGTGGGAAATCTGAATTGAACTATGGATATTGTTAAAGGTTGTCTCATTTTGATTATTCAATGTTATATGGTTGACAAAGACTACAAAAAGTATAGTTGAAAGTACCTCTAAAAACAATATAATTTATGTAAATTTTACTGTATTTTGTTATATATCTTGATGTGTATCTTACATATATTGTGGAATGAATATTGATATCAAACTTAATTTATTATATATATAAAACAAGACACAAATTGTGTGACTTGCTTTTAAGCCTGATATAAGCTATTGGTAAGCTCCCTCTACTAAACATACACATATACCATTAAATTGCCTTTTTTTTAAAAAAAAATATGATATTGACATACTCATTTACTACTAGATGATGTATGCATTTAGTACATAGAAACTATATTTGCATACTACAACTAATGATCCAAATGTTGCATATATATATAAGTCATTCATTTACCTTCTATACTTTATGCGGTGAAGAAAGGCATTTAAAAAATTAATTTATCTTCAAAATACATATTATGGGGACGAACGTTCCATATCACGATTTATTTTTTCATTAATTTGTTTACATGAAGAATGTAAGCACATGTAAATGCATATAAAAAGGAATACTTATTAAACACTACATTTTTCTAATGTAATCATTTTTAAATATGATTATATAAACTAAACTATTAATGATATGTAAATCAACTTGTCAGGATGAATGTTATTTCTTAAAACATTAAGTTTAAGGAACTCAATCAGTTCGAAAGGCAACTAAGAAAATATATTTGGGTCATTTCCTTTATCGTAAATCAACGAACTTCTCAGAAAAACAATCCGCCTAATAAATGTATAAGCAGACAAATAAAAAAAGTATAAAAGTAGACAAAAGTTTAATTACTTAATTCAAAACAACCACCATGCTTAAACAATCACTAGCCTGTTTTTTTGCTTTCTGTTTATACTGTGCAGTTGCACACGAGAATAACGTAAGTATAATTAATTGTCATTAATATAACTTATAGTTGATATCATCTGAGTATAAATAGACAGAGAAGTCAGGAAAATAGTGAAAATTGCTAAAAATTATAGATAATTGTGTATAAGACCTGCTGCCCGTGTTTCAGACGGGAATGCCGTACTTTTCTCCAGTGGGGGGATGGGGATGGTGTATGTTTGTGACTGCAGATTGACGTATTAAAAAGCCAATTTTTTAACAATACGTAAAGTATAAGTTTATACACATAAATAATAATCGCATTATGATACTAAATAAAAATAGATAGTTCTGGCTTTTTAATATAGCATTCTGTCATCGCAAATACCCCCCCCCCCCACTGGAGAAAGGTATAACATTCTGCGTCGCAAACATAGGCATCACATCTAATGTTTAATGTTAATACTCCTTAAGACAATATTATGTTACATAATAGCTTCTTAATTGTAATGTATAAGAATAGTTTCTTTGCTTTCTATTTGTAACTATTTATTTATTTATTTTTTCGCACTTGACCTTGCGATTTGGCAAAAGGTTTTTATACTATTAATATAGTAACATGCAATTAAAATAAAACAAATTAATTGAAATAAAAAAAAAGCAACAATAAAATATTTGATGCGGATCCTCTAATTAAGATATGTTAAAATACGTTATATTATACATTGTCAGTCTTCTCAAACCAGACGCCTATTTCTGCCAAATTAGTATTCTCCCAATAAATGGTAAATTCATTTACTCTGTACACCAAATTTTAAAATCATTGATAATAATCCAATAATGTTGTGTTTTATTTAAAAATTAAAAAAAAAAAAATAATGTATTTACACTTCTTTTGTAGAGAGAATGTATTTATCTAGTCCATTACAGATCAACAAACTTTGCCACAGTTTTTGATGGAAGAAAAATTAAAAGCAAAGCTTTGCTTGCTTTCCCATCCTTGATTTAAGCTCTCTGCGTCACCCCCTATCTATCTATCTCTCTCTCTTTCTCTGACTTTATATATATAAATGGGTATATTTTTCTGCACTGTGAATAGTTGACTTTGAGCTATTAGTCCTAATGATAATGAAAATGTATAACTTTATTATAAACTGTATTAGTATAAGAAATCTTTTTAACAGCAGTTCATTAGCGTCATGATTAGATTTGGAAAATTACCTACAAAAAAAATAAATATTTTATATAATTCATTTTAAATTAAATTCATTGAACATAAATTGAATGATAAATTATATAACTAAAATCGAGAACCTATAATAAAATACCATTAAATGTGCTAAAAACAATAACAATCACCGATGATGTTGAAGTGTTGTTGCTTAGTAACAGAACTTGGTTGCTTAGTGACATAACTTGCTATCAGATATAAATATTTAAACTGACTTATATGTTATTTCGACCCTGATATTTGTATAAAAGGTCATCAAAGTTAAAGTTAAGAATATAAAACAACCTTTTGAGATTTCACACTTAATTATGAATAACAGCAATGAAACAAGATAGGAGTAAAAATATAATTTAATTCCATTGTAAATTATACTAATGCCCACAACTAGCTGTATCAATAAAAATATTATAGACTATTGTCATCTTTCCAGCCCATTAGATTTTCTATGGATTAAAAATTATATTAGATTCAAAGCCAGAGTGCCACCCAATACTGAAAAATAAATAGGAGGATAGTCTACGCCATCAGCATTATTATCCTATATGATGACTAAATTTGGTAGAGTATAAACTCTTATCTCACTAGCTATTATAATATTTAATTTAGTATTTAAATGGTGAGAATTTATGAGAAGAGAGACAGGATGCTAGATTAATAACTAGCAAACAATATTCCTTATATAATAGGACATCTATAAAATCTTATGACTTTATTACATTAAGTTATAAAATATAAATAAATAAAAGTACTTAAATATTAAAACTTTTTTTCAAACCCCTTGCTTTATAATTCCTTTTTTGTTAAGCTTAACACTTTTCTCCATTTGTTTGTTTTACGTTATGGAGTCCATTCTGGTATTTACATTTGTTGTAAATCCATCCTTGAAAATTTAGAAATATTAAGCTCTCATTTTCTTTAGCTGTTTTATATTTCAAAATGTTTTAAGTTATATTTCTTCATCTCTCTAAGAACGCATAATTTATGAGAGAGGTTTTTCATTTAACAATTATTTGCAAGTAAAAAAAATTAATCTAGATTAAGCACAACTCAGAAATGTCAATTCAAGTGTGAGCACATAACATACCAAAAAAATAATTATGCTGGACTACATTGTTTAGAATACACAGAACACACTATGGATATAGTCATGACACATTATAATAATCATTTAATAATATTTGTTTTTGTTCACAACTTGACTGCTTAATAAAAATAAACTTAAAGTTTTTACAAACAGCTAATGATGACTACGAAATCAAAAGAGGTTTTAATAAAATTTTAAATCACATTTTTAATTAAACTGTCATGGTTTAAAAATAAATATATCATATTTATCACCTTTCTGATCATTTTTAGTTACTTTTATTACTTACAGTAACAAAAAAAAATATTTGCTACAAAACAACCGGCAGGTGATAAATGCATAGTTTAGTGGAGTGAGATAGGGTATTGTCTTACAGCACCATTTTTTTTTGTTCTGTAAAGTATAAAGTTCTGGCTGAAAAAAACTACATAGTTTCAGTTGCTGACTAGTATATTTGCTATCCCATTATGCTAAAAGCTTCCAATCATCTAGTACATCTTTATCATTTAGACATTTGGTATATAACTTTGCTAATATATATATATATATATTTCTTCACCTGCTTTTTTTAATATATCAATTGTAATTCTACCATTACCAGGAGCCGTTCCTTTCTTCATATATTTAATTGCATGTCTCGATTCTTCATTTAAAATTCAGGGTAATTCAGAAGATATAATAGGTATTGAAAATATTTGTTCTTTATTACTATATAATTCATGATAAAAGTCTTCTACCCATTTCATGATGTCATCTCTCTTTTTAGTAATAATTCCATCTTTTTTTTCTTATTGCAGATATAAATTTCTAACAAATATCAAAATGTTGTTTTACATTCTTGAGACTTTTATTTTCTTCTACAGCTTTCCTTGCTAGTTCACAGTTATACTTTCTTATATCATTTTCAACTTTTTTCCTCACCATTTTACAAAATTCGAGATATTCAATCCTTTTTGATGCATCATTTTTGTATATTTTCATATTCCTTCTTTTCTTCATAAATTCTGCAGTCTCGGTACAAATTTTATTGGTCAATTGCTGCTTTTTTCTACCAGCTATCTTTGTTGTACTTTTTAAAATTGTATCAGTTAATTTTGATAATAATTTCATTCAAATCTGAATCATGTTCAAAATCTACTAATAGTGTTTTAAAACCGATTTGTAAGTTCTAATTTAAATTCATTAGAATGTTTCTGAAGTTTAGGAATATCAACTGTAAATATTGTTTTTTTTTTATAATTTTGTTTCACTAGTTTTGCATTAACAATATCTTATATCTTACTAATCGATGATCACTTCCTGTGTTAAATTTATTAAGAATATTACAATCTTGAAACATGTATTTTCTGCTAGTCAAAATATAATCCAATTTTGCTGTATCTTCATTTGGGTGCTTCTATGTCCATTTCCTTTTAACATTTTTCTCAAAAAAAAAAAAAGAATTCATAATATAAAGTTTTTCTTTTCTGAAAACTCCAAATGTCTATGTCCTCTTTCATTTCTATTACCACAACCAAAATTACATACAGCACTTTCATCTTTCATTTGGTTACCAATTCTAGCATTAAAGTCTCCCATAACAATTTGAAAATGTTTTTCTTCTATTTTGTACATCCATATAAAAATCTTCTATTACTTCATCTCTATGAGAACTTGTAATAATCTGATATAAATAAGGGTACTTTTGCAAAAAGTTGGTTTTTCAGATTTCAACAATTATCTCTCCTTAAAATGTTTTATTAGTACAATTTTGTGTCTACAAGTTGGTTCTTCCATAATTCACATTTAAAAGTAAATCTTCACAGCTCAGAAATTCTATTGAGGAAAGTAAAAATTGAAATGCAGACATAAATCACTTTGGAAATAAGGTATTTCTTCCCTACTTCTAATTGACTAATCTAAATTTAAAATCATCTTTTGGGATGTGTATGTGTGTCTATATTATAAATTTGTTTTGCCTAACTTTAATTTCTAATCTTAAAAAAATAATTGAAATGCGTGTTAATACGTCAAATCTACTTTGCCTAAATTTTATCTCTAGTGCTAAAGAAGTAATTAAAATATGTGGCTATATTTTAAGTTTGATTTGCCTAGATTTAATCTCTAACATTTAAGAAATAACTGAAATGTATGAATTTTGCTATTATGTTGGAAAATTTATTGCTGAACTTTTTCGTAAAACACTTCAAAGACTCTTTGTTGTTAATTTTTGCTAGCTATAAACGAATAAAGTTTAAATGAAATGATATTATTAATATTGGCAAAACATTGATATCTCACCATTTGAGTCTCTAGAAAAAAGAAACGAAATGTATGACACATAATTAATGAATTATTAACTTATCTTCGAGTGTACTTATAGATGAAGGAGTGGGGGAGCATGAAAACTGGATGTTGATATTTACATTGTATTATTGCTCCTCATTTACATTTGATTTTTTTTATAAAATATAAAATTGAATTAAGTCATGCAATAAATTAATTCCCTAAGATATTTCCTTACTATTTTAGATTAGACATTAATTCAGTTACTTATTTTAAATTACTGTATAACAAAGGTTAAATAGTATTATATTTTATTTTGTATTTAATTCTAACTTACCATACAGTATAGTTAATCAGCATTACATCTTTATTTTATTATTTTAATTCTATCACACAGTAGAGTTTGTTCAATGCATGTGTATGATGGGTGGAGATGAGGTTAAACTACAACTTGTAAATTTAAATGGTAGATTCTTACCAATTTTAATTATTTAATCTTTTTCTTATAATAGACCATGCATTTTCATAGAGTACCTGTGTGAATAAACTTTCCATGTCAATGCTAAGTATATGTTAGTTACTTCAATTTTTATGTTTTGTTTAATCCTACAAGTGTCTAGAATCCCTGCTAAAGGACTGGGACTTCTATTCCAAAGAACTAAGAACTTTGAGAATAAATCTTGACACGTTTAGGTAAAGTAAATTTCTGAAAGTACAAGAGTACTTAATAAAACATGATCTGGTCTGAAATTTTAGGTAGACCATAAAGATGAGAAATTATGTGGAAATATTTTGTTAGTTTACCTCTTCCTGAATCACTAAAATACCTGCAATGCTTTATGAGTAATGCTTATAATTTTTCTTCTGTACTCAGTATTGAATTTTTGCCACTTTTCTCTATTAATTGGCTATAAGGAGTTCATATATTTTGTTGTCATAATAAGTTGTACCCATTACAAATTTTGTTTTGCCTATGTCAGCAGGAAGAATGATTAGATATTTATCTTCTATAAAAAAGTTAGCTACCTTCTCCTCATTGGTGATTATGTTTGACTACAATTTTTGTTGTCTTTCTAGTGTTCTTTTTATTCCCCAGCATAATTCTGCTGCTTCCTCTAAAGGGAATTTTGAGTGACTTTCTCAGTGTCTGTCAATATATATAAAGAGAGATATTAGTTGATGTGAAGCCTAAGTTCAATTATTTTTCAATAACAGAAATTTTCAATATCTGTTAGATGTTTACAACTAAGATTTTTAACAAATGAAGCTGGTACATTGTTTGATATGTTATGACTTTTGATATGCCAATGTAGGTTTGCAAGTTTTTTTCTTATGACATTCTTTTATTTTTTTATATGATGTAAAATATGATTTTCTTGCTGCTTGAGAAAGTCTTGTGATGATTTCATCAGTAAGGTCATTTTTGGGAAACATTCTATATTTTAATGGACTGGTAATGATTTATACTTTGTAAATCATTGAACATTTATTCTTTCCCCTAACAGAGATTCACTTGCTTTCTGAGTAATTTTCTCACATCTCAAGAAGTAAATTGAATGTTTTAGTTGTAAACTATTTGAAACTACTTTGGCCAGCTTTAGACATAATTTTTCATAATTCTAAAGTTTGAATTAGTATTGGGTCCATACTAAATACTTAGCATTTTCCTGAAGATTTATAATAATGATATTTTAGTTGTTTGTATATATATATATATATATATATATATATATATATATATATATATATATATATATATATATATATATATATATATATATATATATATATATATATATATATATTTATATATATAGTGCCCTTTTCTATAGGCCAGAATTAACTCACCACAGCAAATTATTAAAAAAATTTAAATTTAGAATATGTTCTCTTGATGTGTTAGTTATATTGTATTAATAATATTCTAAAAGTATGATTTGAAGCTAAATAAAATTAGGTAATGCATAAAATTATAATAAATCACTTAAGAACAGTTAAGTAAAGCTAAAAATATTATTACATATGGTTGCAAAAGCTGGCCATAATAAATAATGCAGCTATAAATATTTAAAAGTATGTTTAAAAAGTTCAATTTTAATAGTCTTAAACTTATAGTTAAATAAAAGTTACAATTATTTTTATAAATTATATTTAATAATTATAATTAATATCATATATTTTAAAAGTAAGTTTTATGGTAGTGAAAGTTATATTTAATTCTATATTTTCCAAATTATTCTTCCAAATTTTGTATTATTGTATTTTATTTAATACAACAAGTGTTGCAATTTATTATTATTCCCAGACAGAAAATTGGACAATCTGTCACAGTTATATTAATCATGTGACTTGTATAATAATATGGTTATACCCACATGCTTGCTAGTATTTAGATTAGTAAAGTTCAAAATATTTTAAAATTGCATTATAGAATTGGATATAATTATTACCTATCATAAAAGCAAATATTAAATTAGTCATTGTAAAATGTTTTAAAAGTATTGTAAGACAACACAGTTAATTTAAAAGTTAAATATTTTGTTTTAAAATAAAATAGATAAATTAAATATTAAAGGTGGGACAAATTTATCAAATATTGTTTAAAAGTCTTTTAAAATATTTAATTAATTTATTAAAGTAATAATTGATTTAAAAGTATTATTTTAAATAATATTTTTAAAGTTATAATACTTCATGTTTTTTTTATTTTGAAATTTAATTGTGTAAAACTGTAACATTATGCAAATTTGGTATCAAATGAAAAGTAAAAATCCACCAATAGGATGAGGTATTTTATAAGCTATAAATATTGTTGCACGGGGGTATCAGTGGTGAATAAAAATGTGTTGGTGATCAAATGTATTAGAGATCATATCAGTAGCTATCGAGGAGATTGTAATTTTAAAATTTTATTATTTAGTCAATTTTGTAGTGCTCTCATACAATTTATTTGCAAAGCTAATAAGACATTTATTTATAGTATTTGCAAAGAGAGTGTAAAATAAAAATAGTTTCATAACTTCATTATAATATGCATTGCTAATTTTAAAGTCTTTTTTACCAGGAGTATTCATTGGAAACTTAATCTATTTCACAATAAAAATATGAAAATGCCGATAATTAAAATGTATGTAATGGAAATTTTAATGAGAAATATAATAATTGTGAACATGATATTGATAAGATTAAGACAAAGGAATATTCCAGTGAATAAATTATTTTTATGGACATTGTCCAAGAAGCTTAATGGAAAAGCTATTTGCAGACTAAAAGTGAAGTACACATTATTTTATATAACAGCAAGATAGGCTTGTCCAAGATTAATAAGTGATATGACAAGGGTATTATATAATTTTATGGAAAACAATGCTAGAGAAATAAATGTTATATCCTTTTTGAAGGAAACATTTAAAATATTTGCAAAAAAATATTTTAAGTAAAGACTGAGGAAATATTTAGAAAAGTGTATGTATAAAACGTGAATGATAGAGGGTTATACATATTTTTTTGCTAAAATTATTTAAAAATGGATAATTTTAAGATAATAATTAAACCACTGAAAGTAGATAATAAATGATAATACATTTTACTAAAAGAAGAAATCTAAAAAGAAAAGGAATACATGAATAAATGAAAGCATGGAATTATGGACAATATTTTATATTGTGCAAAAAGTTTATCCAGATAGTCAAGCTAAGCCAAAGGGACAATGATGCATCATCATGTCGATATGGAATATTCCAGAATAGTAACTTCACTGAATTATTTTCAAATATTATGATTTTATTATGTTTTTTAATAATCATTGTTCTGGACTATAGAAACCATTAACTATTATTCTATAACTTTTCCAGGATGGATTGATGATTATTTTATTTAATTTTTCAAGATTTTTAAGATGTTGTAATATTTTTTTATTATTTATTTTTTAAAATCTGAGGTTTTCATACCAGAAGGAGTACAACACTCACTGCAGGATACAGTTTGTCTTGTTTGCTGTAGTAGCAATGGGGGAGTTGTAGAATTACTCTGGAAGAGAGCTTTTAAAAAAAACATTTAAACTTTATAAAGAAAATTTTGTTTCAGCTGAAGAATAAGTAAACATAGTTTTGACTCATTTATTTTTAAAATGTAATTATTTTGGTTTATAAGAGTAGGAACATGAATATTAATTTATTGATAATATTAGCATCTTATAGTAGAATAATTTAATAATTTAAATAAGAACATTTAAATAAAAGTATGGATTGTGTTTCATGTATGCTATGTTGTATCTAATTGATGAAAAAAGAAGACTGCAAAAGTGATGACAAGTCTATATCACTTGGTAATAGTTAATGAGTATTGATATATTTTATAATGTATATTTTGTTTTTTCTTTTTTGCAGATTGCCTATGAATTATAATGTATGAAAGTATAAATGTTTAGTTATATGTAAACACATTTTGTACAACACTTAAATTGTGAGATTAGGATTTATTTTGGGAATATGCATACTATAATATTATACTAGTTATATAACACAACATAATGATGAATATTTATGTGATTCTTTTAAAAACTTTCATATTATTGGATATTCAAAGTATTTATATGATTAGTTTGTATATGTTTAGAATATAAAATAAGAAAGTAAAGCAAACTTTTCTTGCGGATTAGTGAGATTGCACTAATTATAATGGAATTTTGTTTATTATTTTGAATATGCAAGTTAGTTATTTGTCGATGTAAGATTTGATAAATATTTTAGGAAATAAATATAAAATAGTGACTTTGTTGTAGTATTAAGAACATGAACCCAGGAGATGATATTAAGGCAGGATGTAATTAGGGAATATAAATAGTATTTTATAAACTTAGTGGATATGCAATACAGTTAACCAAGTCCTGTAATTGTATATTTATTTGTGGACAGTGTCTATTTTCTTTAAGTATTGATGTTTCAATAAAGCTGAAGGAATAGCTTTGACATCATGGATAGTATTGGAGGACATTAGACAGAATAGATCATGCCTCTATTTCTTATAGATACACTGTGTTGTGATATTTTTCTCTGATATGTGCTATGAGTTATACTCTAGTTTTTCTTACCAATACCCACACAGGCTATTTGCTATCTAGATTTCCAAAGTAACTACATCACACAGTATAGTATATTTAAAAGAAATAATAGATAATTTAGAGGTTAAGATATGCTATCGTTTGAATGAGATAAGTTCATTTACTTGTGAGAAGAAGTATAGTTTATGCAAATTGGAATTGAAAATCCAACGGATCCCCCAAAAAAGAAAAGAATCATAAAATATGTTTTTTAGATTTTATTTTGGAAATAAAATAATGTTTTAGGAATAAAGTATATAAAGCAAAGTTGCTCTTTAAAATGTTAAATAACTTTTAAATGCTTTATTTTGTTTAAAATGAGTATTGCATATTTTTAAGATATGATGTTATGAAGTAAAATGATATCAATAATAAGCATAGATACAGTTTTATATTTATTGAATAAAAGAGAATATATCAATGATTACAACTATATAGTATTAGAGTAATATTAAATGGAATATATTATATTTAATAAGTATAGTATAGTGAACAAAGATATTCACACAATCTAGTAATAAATTATCAGATATTTTTACATGATATCTTTTAACATTGCAAAAATGAAATTGTCTAGTGAAAAATATCCATACTCTCCATAGTTATTATTATTTTGTTTTTTCATACTATGTTTCAATAGATGTTTTAATAAAAAAAAAAAAGCATAGTTAAATAATAGTTAAAGATATGATACGTTTTAAATAAGTATTAAATAAATGTAATTTTATCATAAGATTGATCTCAAAGAGATAAATAAAATTGTATTGTTTTTATTATTATTATTTTAAGTCATAATGAAGATTTAACTAGGTTCAAATAAAAGAATTGTATAACGGTGCAAATTTAGGATATCCAGTGTAAATATTGTAAATAAATTATTTTATTTTAGTGTTATAATAAAACTTTGTTAAATTTGTTTATTTTCAAAAATTTGTGTGTTTAGACTGTTTATTTTTCCCACTACACAGCAAGAGATACACAGAGTCACTAAATCAAACATTTTTTTTTTTTTTTTTTTTTTTTTGCGCAGCAATAAATAAAAAAATATTTTAAGAATTCGAATATTTTCTTGGTATTTATTTATTTAAGTAATCACATTTTATATTATCTTATGGTCATAAATTGATTATCATAATAGCACATCGAATTATATGCTATTAGTTGCCACACATATATTTTTCAGATTATCTAATACTACCACACATTTATTACGTTCTTATATGAAGATAAAAGATTATATTATGGT
Source organism: Epiperipatus broadwayi (assembly GCA_028023455.1). NCBI lineage: Eukaryota > Metazoa > Onychophora > Udeonychophora > Euonychophora > Peripatidae > Epiperipatus > Epiperipatus broadwayi. The sequence continues at coordinate 122,279 of JAQFVV010006868.1, forward strand.
ATTTTATTATTTTATTATAGTACTAAAATTATAGTGAAAAAAGAGATATACAGAATTAGTTCATACAATGACGAATATTATTATTATTTGTTATTATTAGTTTAAGTGTAGTAGAGTATGACATAAAAATCTCTTATCATGTTTTACTACCATGATTTGATTGTCTTAGAATAATCTTATGAACCTGAGATTTTATTGAGTTAAATTAATATAAATAAGAGATTAAGATTTAAGTATTAGTTTAATCTTAATGAGTAGAATTTCTTAAAGTCGTAAGAATACTATAAGTTTATTATTTGAAATAGTAATGGGGCTGATAGTATTCTTATGCCATTGAGGTAGTATCCTATGGTATATTGGCTCAATGTAATCTATCTTGTCATCTGTATTTTCACTTCCCATCTCATGAAATAATAAATATTTATTTATTTTATAAACTGAACCTTTTCATTATTTTGCTAGTAGAATGTTTTAATATAATGCAGGATATTTTATTTATTAATTATTTGCATTTAACCAAACGTAATCTGTAACTGAACTAACTTGTTTTATTTTATAATATACTAACTGGAATTTAGTGTGCAAACTGCAGGGTTAGAAAATATATATATATATATAATATATATATATATATATATATATATATATATATATATATATATATATATATATATATATATATATGTGACCTTCCATGTTGGCACCAGGAAGAAATGTGGGAAGTTCACATTCATGCTAATAATGGCTAGAGGTAACTATTTAAAAAAATGAATTGTTATATAATTTAGTATTTAAAATTTGCTTTAAAAAATATTAAGGTTTTAGTTGGGTGTACTATTTGTTAGAATTGTAAGTTATATGTGTTTGGAAGTGAAAGAGGGAGATGGACAATATCAGGGATTAATAGTATGAGAGTCAATTTAATTGGACAGCCATAGCAGGTGTTTGTTCATTGTTTTTTTTTAATTCAGTGTCTTTTCCCATCCATGATTTAACTTGTATATGTGGGTGTATGTCCATTTTACATCATCTCATACTTTATTCATATTTTATACTATTATTTATAATGTCTAAATTGTAATGGCAGAGTTCACAAGCCATAGAAAACAGATACAAATATATACCATTAATTAGAATGATTTTTCTTTTATATATTTTATTTATTATTTACTAATTATGTATTACTTGAAATCTTACATTTAAAATTGTAAAGGTTATCTGTTTATTATTAGGTAGCATTTGTAAGTTAATATTTAATATTTAATTTTTTTACAAGCAAGAAAATTCTAGTATATTGCCAAATTCATTATAATAAAAAAGAGTGCATAAGAGAGTTTGACAAAGGTTTTCCAAGAAAGTAGGTGTAAAAAAACAGAATGGTTATGGAAAGTAAAATAATTCTTTAAAAAAATGGTAAAATAAGTTAACTAAATATCATGAAGATTTGCTATTATTCCTGTGGATAATTTTTCTCTCATACTACTGGAAATAATACTATACATGAAAGATTAAATTCTTAAGGTATCCAGCTCTGGTTTTCATCAACTGATGATCTAAGTTTACTGTATTCAAAAATGCATGGCTATTAAGTAAGATTATTAATTATAGTTTATTTTAATGTATTTACCATGAATAAATTATGTCAGAATTATATAAATTATTAAAAATGAAATTAACTAGAAAAATTGTGTTCCACACTTTAGTGGAACGCTTTATGGAATCTCAATTAGTAAATGTTCTGTTTATACTATGCAAGATAAAATTAAAACTAAGAGATTTGTCTATTTTTTTTTTTTTTACTCTTATATTAGGAGGATAGTCTAATATACCAAAAAACTTTACCATTTGCACATGTATAAAAAAAACAATTGAATGCATGAATTAATGACGTGTACAATTATGGATAAATCGTTGATAATGGATTTAATGGTTAATAAAAATTATATTAAATACTAAAAAAAAAAAAAAACATAAAAGGAATAAAGTCATAAACCTTTACTTGGATTTTCTTGCTGAGTCGGAGATTTTGTTTCTTGTGACGAATAAAGTAATTCTATTGCACACAAAGGTTTTATAATGTTTATTAGGAGATTCTAAAACATTGGAAGCTATTGCAACTTTTATCAAATTTTACTTCAGCCAGTAGAAACAACGTTTGTATTTGACTTATTTATGTATTTATTTATTAGTGTTCAAATTTTCAAGTCTAAAAAAAAAAATTCATTAAGTGTTGACAGATAATTTTTCATATTGCCTATAATGGATAAGTAATATTTTTTAATGCTTAGTGTAATTTTTTATTATTGTTAACATGACAGTTTATTGTTTTATACGATTTGGAAATCATATTATATATGATTGTAGTATATTCGGGTGTGTGTGCACTGTCGTAAATTATTTTTCCAAAGTTGTATTTTATTTTTATATCGGATTGTTTGGTGCTATTTATTAAAAGAATATAGAGAATTGAAGGTTTATATGTTTATATATTTGTTTTATATGAAATATGTTCAGTGCATCTGGATGCAGAAGTGATCGAGAGATAATTTTCTTATGTGGATTAAGTTATACTCTCCTTGATTATTTGCTTATTAATCGTGAGTGGTTGGTATTCTTACTTAATTAAGAGCATATGATGAGATAGTTGTATTTTCTTTTCCTTTTAAAATGAAGTGGCAAATGACCCATTTATTGATGATAGGTCGGTTAAGTTCCATAACCTTTTGTGTCCTAAAAGTTAGTAGATATTATATTAATGAATCAAATTTGAATTTGGAGATTTTGATTAACCCTCATGCGCGTATATGCAAATGTTTATTTATTATTATTCCCCTTTCTTTCTTCATTTGGGTGTAGTTATCGTCAAACAATATATACTGGTTATATCAGATAAATGTTTTATAGATTTTTATAATACGTTTTAAATAAGATCATTAATTTTATGATTAACTTATTGCACCATACGTTCCGTAAATAAACTAGTAGAAATTATAATTTATAAATGCATTGTAATTTATGATTTTGGATAATCGCACACACTCAAAAATATGGTAAACAAAGAAATATTGAGGAAAACCTTCATTAAAATTATTAATTATAAATAATTATCAAATCATATCACATATATTATCAATATCTCATTTTTTTATCATTATTAACAATTCATCCTCTGGTATGAATGTAGTATTAACTTAAGAAATTTTATTTTATCTAAAGAAAGGGAAAATAATAATAAAACTGTCACTTAGATTTATATAACAAATATTAACCAAGTTTGTGTTACTACAAAGAAAATGTTTAAATTATCATTGATGTGTTATAAAATGATTTTTTTTTGTTTATAATAAATGTTTTGTTGAGTTTAGACCCCATCTGAATTGTTTTATTTTGTCCATTCGATTGTCCATTTCCACACACACATATGTTCAACATAATATAATTACAGAATTTATGGATTTGCCAGTATAGATCATTTATTTAAACAGTCCAGATTTAACAGATCTTAACATTGCAGTGCCAAAATATATTTTACCTTGCTTAAAATAGATAGTGATGGGGAGTAAAATGTACCCAATCCTCATCATTGTCTATACTTTATTTAGTGTAATGATTATCAATTTCACAATAGTCTTTCATACTTAATAGATGCTTATAATATAGTTGAATCAACATTATAGAATAGTTATTTATAAATGTTTCTATCATTCCTATTTCATCCTATAAATTTAATCAGCCATTTAAGCTATTGTGCACTTTTTCACAAGTGTTAAATAATAAATGAGTACTCGTGAAAAAGTGCACAATAGCTTAAATAGCTGATTAAATTTATTACAATTAGAAACAGCACTAAAAATAAATGTTTATTTGCATCCTATATAATCACCATGCCTTATAACCCCAACTGAGCTAAACCATAAAGTAATTGCAGCATAAAAGTCTTATCAATAAGTAATTTCAGTTATAAATTTATTCTATCTTGTATAGAATTGGTGCCTGGGCATTTATTTGTACATAAAGTGAAATAGGTAAAAAAAAACGGAGGTTATAATATATATATATATAATATATATATATATATATATATATATATATATATATATATATATATATATATATTTTTTTTTTTTTTTTTATTTATTGTAACAGTATATAATATGCTGTTACATTAATTTAAGATTAAAATAAAAACTTAAGTTCGTAAATAAAAACTAAAAGCTAAAAAATTAAAGAGTTGTTAAACATATAATATTCGCACAGATGCAAAACTTTAAAAGTTTTTTTTTTTTTTTAAATAAAAAAAGAAGTATTTGAACTTACTTTTTTATAAAAAAAAAAAATATAAAAGATCTAAATTTAAAATATTTTAATAAAAAGTAAAATAAGTAAAAATAGACACAGGTATTAATTAATTTTGAAATCTCAAAACAGAAATGATTGTGTTGTTAATTATAGAAAAGCAAACTAGCCCTTGAGGATCTTATATAATTAAAAAATCAGATGAAAGATATAGATAAAAATTAAAGATTGTTTCCTGTTCTGAAGCAGAATGTCCAATAGAAGCAGAAAACAATGCTCAGACTCTAATGAAAATGATTGATTGTTCAGTAAATCCAGACGATGTGTATAAAAAGAAAAATATTGATATTAAGGACAGTTCCAGCTTGATTTTGTGAGAAGGGCGCTAAGACACACTTGTCATTCTCTCTCACTTTCTTCAAATGAAATGACTGTTGAATTATGAATGTACTATAGTAGACCCAAATCATATGGATACTGCAATAACTGTCACTGATGATCAGAGTCTTACCATATCTGCCGTACAGGGTGCAACTAGGCTATTTGAACCTAAAAAATTTATATAGTAGGCATATATGTAAGTTAAGATTCACAATTTATATATATATATTATTCCGACCATCAGCCCTTGCCACTAGCTCATGGAGACACATAGATTTAATATAAAACTTGCTTAAAATAAATATATTAATATTAAAAAAAAAAATAAGCCACTGCCAGTAATTAACACACAAACATTTATTAACACACATAAATAAAATCGAGGAATAAAATTTATTGTTTAAGTTGGTTATTAATTTTTAAATTTAAATTTTTATTTTAAACAATCTGCACAGATGAACATTTTATAAAAGTTTGTTTTATAATGTTGAGTATAGATAGGCTACATAGATTACTCAGTTAAAAACATTTCAAAATAAACATAAACAATCAAAATATAAAGTCATTGATGGAATTGCAGAAGGAAATTTATAAGAAACCCAATAGCATTCCTCATAATATGCCGCATTGACACCAATAACTTAAAAGACATTCGAATAAATACATTTTAGATACTCAACATGAGGTATCATATTTACTAAATATCTATATATTTTAATCAAATATGAAAATAAAAACATAATTAAATGTTAACAAATGTATGCAGTTATCTATACCCAACTTAAATTTAATGCATTTAAATAATTTAGTCAATAAATATTAAAAAAAATGGAAATGATTAAGTCAGCAAACTCAAAATATTTAAAATTAGACATCAATAATTGATTTTGAAATCTTAAGTCAGATTAAAGTTCATATTAAAAATTAGGTTTAGCTTGTCAAATCTTGACGAAAGTTCTTAATTACTTTTTAAAAAAGTTTTTTTAAAAAAATTGTATACTTCATACTTTACAGTAGAAGAGCTCACAATTCCTTGGAATTCCTGTGAAGACTTTATTAATGGAAGACTGGTCTGTTGTTCATACCGTAGTTCTCAATCCGGAGGCTGCCTTAGCTGGTTCAATCCTGGTACTATTTAATTGCAGTACCCATATGATTTGGGTCTGCAACAGAACCATTCATAATTCAACAGTCATTTGATTTGAAGAAAGTGAGACAGAGTGACAAGTGCATCTTATCACCCTTCTCACAAAATCAAGCTGGAACTGTCCTCAATTTCAATATTTTTCTTTTTATACACATCGTCCAGATTTACTGAATAATCAATCATTTTCATTAGGGTCCGAGCATTGTTTTCTGCTTCCATTGGACATTCTGTTTCAGAGCGGAAACAATCTTTAATTTTTATCTATATTTTTCATCTGACTTTTTAATTATATAAGATCAGCAAGGGCTAGTTTGCTTTTCGATAATTAATAGCACAATCATTTCCATTTTGAGACTTCGGGAATTAATTAATATCTGTTTCTATTTTTACTTACATTACTTTTTACTAAAATATTTTACATTTAGATCTTTTATCTTTTTTTATATAAAAAAAGTACATTCAAATACTTTTTTTTTATTTTTAAAAAAATACTTTTAAAGTTTTGCATCTGTGCGAATATTGTACGTTTAACAACTCTTGAATTTTTTAGCTTTTAGTTTTTATTTACAAACTTAAGTTTTTATTTTAATCTTAAATTAATGTAACAGCATTACATTTCAGTAAACTTCCTCAAAAAACAAAAACATTAAAAAAAAACAAAACATTTACTTAGTGTTAGTAATTACATTACACAATTATATACTAAACTTTTTTTGAAAAGACAAAACTTAGGTTAGTAATTACACACAAATATAATGATAAAAAAATTTTGACTGTTGATTCTTTACTACCAGCTAAATTTCTGCCCCCTCCATTCCAAGTTTCTTTTCTCCTACTTTAACCTATTACTTTGGCAACTTAAATGGTTGGATTTTAAATAAGACTTTTTTTAAAAAAAAAATTATAATTTATATTAATTATTATGTTTATTCCTCACATTTATTTCTACATATGCACAATTTTCTTAATGGCAGTACTTTTTATAAAAAAAATAAAACTATAACTTTATATTAATACAAAAAATATACACTCATTTCAGAAAAAAATGTTATTGGCATGATTTATTTATTAAAATTCTCAGGGTACTCATGGTTAAAATGTATCTGTCCACGTTGGGTGGCCAAATATAATGGTCACTGATGATAATTGAGTCTTACTGTATCTGTCATACAGGGTGCCACTAGGCTATTTGAACCTAGAAAATTTATATAGTAGGCAGATACGTAAATTAATATTCACAATTTATATATATATTATTCCAACCATCAGCCCTTGCCACTAGTTCATGGAGATGCAGAGATTTAATATAAAACTTGCTTAAAAGAAATATCTTAATATTAAAAAAAAATAAGCCACTTCCAGTAATTAACACACAAACATTTATTAATGCACATATAAATAAAATTGAGGAATAACATTTATTATTTAGGTTGGTTATTAATTTTTTTAGATATATGTTTCAAATGTGTTAAAAAATAATTGTTCATTCTGCCTTTACAGTTTAAATTTAATCTATTTAAGTTGATAAATATTGTCTTTCAAGAGTAACCTCTTTACTCCAAGGATTGTGACAATAGCAATTTCAAATATGTTATAAGTAAATTTCTAATAATATTATCAATTCAGAGTTCAGGTTAACAAAACAGAATCCAGTATTTTTCATATATACATATGTTTAGGTGATAATAAACAAAAAAAATAAATAAAAAATATATAAGTTACCAATAAAAAAAGAAAAAAGTGAAAAAGATTTCAAATTACTTTTTGATAAAGAAAATAATATTGTAATAAGAATTCTTAGCTATCTTTTTAGTCTAAATAGTTAGATTTCATAATCTGAGTACATTTACTATATATGTATAGAAAATTAATAATATTGATGATAGAATATTTAAATGCTATTGTAGATTTTACAAAGAATTATCAACAAACGAGAAGCCGAAACATGCAGTGAGTTTATATTTTTCAATACAATTTATGTATATATGTGTGCACGTATGTTTCGCAAATATTTAAGCTGTTTTTGTTCTTGTCTCAACGTCAGAATTAACAATAGCTAGATATCAATTTGTTTCTCAAATTGTGTCTACTACAGTTATTAATTAATAAATATGTTGGTAATTCAGTAAAATGTTTTTAATTTTACTTTAAACCACAAATTTGTATTCAACTCTTAGAAATTTCAATCACATACATTACATCTTGACTTATTTACAGATCGATCGATCGATAGATAGATAGATAGATAGATAGATAGATAGATAGATAGATAGATAGATAGATAGATAGATAGATAGACAGACAGACAGATAGAGAGGTGGGCAGGTAAGTGTATAAATAGATAGATATATAGATGGATAGATAGATAGATAGATGAATAGATAGATAGATAGATAGATAGATAGATAGATAGATAGATAGATAGATAGATAGATAGATAGATAGATAGATAGATAGATAGATAGATAGATAGATAGATAGATAGGTAGATAGATAGATAGATAGATAGATAGATAGATAGATAGATAGATAGATAGATAGATAGATAGATAGATAGATAGATAGATAGATAGATAGATAGATAGATAGATAGGTAGGTAGATAGATAGATAGATAGATAGATAGATAGATAGATAGATAGATAGATAGATAGATAGATAGATAGATAGATAGATAGATAGATAGATAGATTAAAATAAAAGAGGAAACAATAAATTTAGTGCCTTTTCTGATGTAAATATCACTTAAATTTCTTTAACTAATATCCACAAAAAATAAACACATAATAACTAACACCAGCAGCTATTCCAATTCAAGTTTGTTTATGTCTGCTATATAGAATATTTAAATTTATTGTCATAATGATATGACAGTAGTCATAATTTTATACATAAACCCATTTTATTATGTTAATGTGAATTTACTTCCAACCACAATTATTTACTGTGTTTAGTCTGAATAAAAAACATAAGGCAAGTTCGTGAAAGAAATAGTTTTATACTATAAGTTTGTATATTACTGACGATTTTACTGTAAAAATGTAACGGTAGAGCTTATATGCAAATAATATATGCATTTTATCTAATAATCTCCACACATGCTTCAATTTAATATGTGCAACATAGATAATATAAAATAAAAGACTTAGACAACCATATAACAGCTGTTTTGACTGCAGAAACTCATTGGATATAATATAAAAATGCTATAGTAAATACATTTACTTATTCATTAAGAATAAAAGAAATCTTAAGGAGTCAATGTATATTTTATGCTTAAATAAATGTTCTATCATGAAGAACAAATATTTAGATTTTAGCACCTACTTTCAGAGTAGGTTTTAATTGTAACAGTTGTTGCATGAGTGTTCAATCTCTTTAGTTTATTTTCACAGTATTTAAAATGAACAGTATAATAAGATATTTTTTTTTACAAAGTGAATAAAGAAAACTGATTTATTATAAATATATTCTTACATTTATTCTTTATTATTCTAACTATTAAAGTAAAAAAAAAATATTAAAATAGTGTTTAAGTATAAAATGTAGTACGACTTATTGTAACAAGAATATTTTCAAAGCTATTTCACTTCATATATTTTCATTAAATCTTAGGCGTAAAAGATGGTAAATAACTAACGTAAAGTAAAATTATATGATATATATATTTCATACAGTCAGAGTTAAATTACATTTCCTTTCATTTTCTTTCTCCTCCATTTTATCTTTTTTTTGTAGTCAGTCTATCTCATCCCTACTTTCTCTTTCCCTGGCATTTATTGTGAATCATAACAGTATATATACTACCAATAATGTTTTAATTAATAATTATCAAATTAGATAGTTATTTAATTATTTTTTAAAAAATATATATTGTAATGAGAAAGGGTAGATAAGGTGAACCTGGGGTGATGGCAAATCATCATCACTCCCAAGTAAATTAAAAATTAAATATCAATAATTTACATAAGTATATATAAGTAAGATATATTTAAGGGGAGCATGAGATCAAAAGATCTCTGAGAGATCAGCCAGACACTAAGAAGAAATTAGTTAAAATTACAAATGAACTACCATTATGATTATTCATAATCAAATAATAAAATCAACAGTCCATCTTGTAGCTAGATTTAAACAATAAAAAATATAAATCAACAGTCAACCATGAGACTGAATCAAAAATGGGTTTTCTGTAGACCAGGCTAACTATTGAGTCTTTGCCAGCTTGGGGAAATTGTTTAACCATTAATTTGGAGACACAAACTAAATGTGAATCCATCAGAATACATAAGCAAAAAAATCTAAACAATAATACCGAGATATTAAAAGATGCTGATCATCATCAATGTTCTGGTACACTTGCATACCATTAATGTTCTGGTCACTTACATACCATTAATGTACTGGCCAATAACAAACTTAAATTTTTAATAAGAATAAACTAAAATTAAAAGTAGTGCATGAGCTTTAAAGAATATATTTTTATGCACCAAACATGATGATAGTGATTGATCATTTCTGGATGCTCCAAAAACACCAAATACATATCCCCATTTTTTATATTCATCCTGTACATGATTCTAGCTCAGAGAACATAAGCTCTATTAATGTTTGTGACCAAGAGATGATGGAAACAATTTTTAACATTTGAACACAAGCTTATTAATAACAATAACAGAAAATGGTGTTATGGCCCTTCACATATCAATTAAGCCCTCTGATTTTAAGTAACATACAAAATTTCAAATGACAACTGATTTCTAATATACAATTAATATATTTCAATTGATACTCAATAATAACAAAAAATGATTAAATTTTACATATGCGTCCTATTTTAATTTATTACAATAACAATATTATATTTTTCTAATTAATTTCATTTGGAAAACATACAGAAAATTTCACACATATATGTGTGTATAAACAAAATATAAATATAATTTGCAATCAGTAATCAATTTCTATTAAAGCTTTCTTTTATTCTTATAAAAGAAAAGTATAGTTAATTTATTGAGAGGTTAAAATACTTTTATCAGGTTACCCCTTAACTAATTGTAAATGTCTTCAAATTTAAAAATACGGATTTAAAATGTCTATCAAATGAATTATTTAAAAACAACTCACTTTTGTATACAAGTTTATCTGTGCTTCTCTGCATATAAACACAGAAGCATATATATATATATATATATATCTACTACTTTATTGAGCTGGTATTTCACTAAGGCAAGCTGTTTTTGGTCAATCTAGGCAATTGTCATCATCAGGTAAAAGTATATACCTCAGATATGGTTGGCTTTCTCCCTTCTGCAGTTGGTTTCATTTAAGCTTGGATTAAGTAAGCTTCAAATCAGCAAGCTCTTTTCCAGAACATTTTTAAGGCTATGAATTTCAACAAAATGAAGAGGGTCATTTTTCCTCCATGTGAATTTAAACTCCACAATTACACAGAAGAACATCTACTTCCTTGCATTCTTACATCCTCATCACAGTTCTCTATATACCCATCTCTGTAATTTTATGATAGCAGAAGTTCCAGAAATACATATAACATAGTAAACTAGAGGTCATTTATGTATTGCCATAGCTATTCATAAATGTCCATAGGCCAAACATGTTTGAAAATGAGATTTGACATTTGAAATAATATTATTTGATGTTCCAGAAATATTCAAAATATCTTCTGCAACCCAGAAGCCATTCACATATCAATCACATCTACTCCTAAATATCAATGATCCAATTATAGTGGAAATGATGAGAATAGTGTTTTAGACAAAACACAATAAAAATGTTTATAATTTTGGCATGGGTTAAGATCACATAGCTGAGTAATAATTGTGTTTAAGTTTTATGAATAATATTCATAAAAGTTGTTTCTAAATAAAAGGGCTAATTTTGTAAGAATTTATTTTAAAAATCATATTTTTTTGCAAAAGAATTATGATTATTTTTGTAAAAAAATATATTGTTAATTGTTTATGTTCGTGTCATAATAAATTACCATAAAAGTGTGTTAAGCTCACAGTTTTCAATTTGCTTGATTTAAAGAAAATAATTCTGTTACTCAGCTGAGAATCTTGACTCTACACTCTTTAGCACTGCATCATCACTTCAAGCCTGTAATAGAACATATAGGATATTATCAAAAAAAACTATTAGTTAATAAAGTAAACAATGGGATGTTCAAATTTCTTATAATATTTTTGAAGCTTTTATAAATATCATTAAATATTTATCATTTAATAATAAAAGTTTTTAGTACCCAAGATTATCTGTTTTTGAACTTAAAATATTATTTCCTATTATAAATATATGATTTGATGGTTTTTATAATTGATAATGTGTTATCTATTTATATTACCATATTTTTAAACTTTCTAGACTATGTGTTATTATATTGAATGACTTTTAACAAATGTTTTGAAAAAGAAATTGTATTTAACAATTAATAAGTAATCTTGAATGCAAATATGTTTACTATTTTAATAACTATTAAGTACAATATTCCAAGTATTAGTAATATTCATATCAAGATCAATTAACAATGATGTTGACAAAGGTATGTTCATAAACATCAGAGCTCCAAGAATAAAAAGATACGTTTTTTATGTCAGTAATAAAATGTTGGCTAAAACCTGTAGGGACACTTTTTACTCCATTACAAATGGCACTTCAATTCATGGCGCTTTATTAAACTAAAACCATTCTTTGATGGATCACATTTTATACCATTATAAATATTTTCAATTCATTCTCTTTCAGCACTTATAAAATAAAGCTTCATTAGAGCTATTGGTAAGCTCCATCTAGTGATCATTTAAGTGCAAATATTAACAAAATTTATGACTTGTTTAATAATTATTATAAGTGTACCTTTGAAGGTTTTTGTGATGGTATATTGCAGAGGCAGTTACTATATGGTGAAATTGCGCTGAATTCAGACCAATAGAGTTATATGGTTTGTAAAGCTTGATTTGAAGACATTTACATGTCTGAAAAGTTCAGGCTTTTAAATTAATAGAAACATGCTTTTTAAGTGCTGACTTTTGAGTTAGAATTTTAAATCTAGTTTCTAGAGTTCCAGTGCTCTTCTGAGGTGAGCCATAAGCTCAAAACCAATTGGTCTGAAGGTAAGGACTTAACGATATAGATTTTAAATTCTTTCTCTTTCGGAACTTATAAAATAAAGCTTGATTAGAGTTATTGGTAAACTCCACCTAATGATCATTTAAATGCAAGCTTAAAAAGCAAGTGTATGAAATTTATGACTTGTTTTATTATATATATATATATAGTAATGGTATGCACCCTCTCAACAAGATAAGTTAAGGCAATCACATCTCACTATAGTCAGATTTAAGGTCTTCATATAGAATGCCACAAATCATGTGATTTAATTTTGATATAAACCTATATTTGTTCCCAATAACTAATTTATTATTAAAAAATATTATATCTAAACCACATCAAATCAATTTTCACCTTAATTAACTTTACCGTTATGCTCAGATTTCGAACTCAGGAAAGTTTAACAATTTACTCTCTTCAGGGGTTCCTATCAATATTCTAAAGTAATATTAACAATGAATCTCACTAAGTCTTTAAATCAAATAAAACAAAATTGAAGACTTCATTTAATTTAATATAAAAAACATAATTATTTATTTAACAATTAAATAATTTAAATTTTACAATATATAAAAAAATTATTTATATATCTACTTCCTGATATAAATAAAATATAAATATTCTATTTATATTATGGTAGATATATTTTCTAATCTATATCACTTCGTGATTTTACAATGTATATAAAATATAAATATCAAAATATTAAGACTTTTATATTAACACTATTTTACAATAATTAGATTATACAAATAATCTAATCCAATCATTTGTATACAATACCTTTATTCGTTAAAATGATTGTCTGTAATTTATATTTATTAATATAAAAATATATACTTCACAACAATGTTAATCATTTATTCACTTATACATTACTGTTATTAGACTATTAGAATTAGTATAAACAATGTAGTGTCATGTCATAGAAAATAATATGTGGATTTAAAAATAATTTAATCTCTTACCTCAAGTTCACATTATCCCTTTCCCATATTAACATTTCTTAATCTATATTTAAATCTTTATTAATAATGAATAAAAATAAAAATATATTAAATTATTAATTCTCTCTTATTATTTATAAGAAATGAATACGATGATAAAGTAAATGAAATTAACTTTTCCCAATTATAACTTTCAAAAATCTTAAATGGTATTTACAAAAGTTAATACAATAATCTCAAATGTTCCTAATGAATGAAAATCATGTGAAGATGCAGTTTTTGATTCTTTCACTGTTAGACATTATAGAAAATATTAGGATATCCTAAATTGACATTTAGTTTCATCTTTATGTGTAGATTTCATCTTCTTAATATACAGTTCCTTTATTAACAATTATAATTCCATTTTGAAGATCTAATTTTTATAATTTTAAGAAATTCAGCAAAAGATGTTATTCACACATATATGTTTGATTAGGCAAGTGCATTTAATCTATCCCATGATAAATTGGTGTTCTACCCACTTTACATTTTCTTTATAATGTAAAGTTCATTAAATTTAATTGAAGTTTTTTTTAAACATGTTCTTTTTTAAAAACACAGTTTGATTTTAGAACATGTAATTCAAACAATTTTTTATAGATGATGAAAATATATTCAGATTACTTTCTTTGAACAAATATTAGAAATTTCTTCTAATGAGTATTAAATTGTTCAAAATATAGACTTTATCTTACACTGTTCTTTTTAAATCGAACATAGTATAAATTTTTATGAGGATATAGCTGACAAAAAAATAGAATCCTATTCTTCTAACAAAAATAATAGAATTAATATATTATATCTTGCTCCATCAGCTCGCTGAAGCATACACATTCTACATTGTTGCAATAACAATTCGATATTAAAACACTAAGTTAATTTCATTTTCTTTAATTCGATAAACTGTGAACTCAGAGGTCATTTATTACCTTGTCAATGGTCTATTGTCAACAATGTCTTTTTTTCATTTTAAAGAATGAAAAATACTAACTTAACAAGTTATATATTTATTTTCATAAATATAATAATAATGCAAATATAATGTATACATAATGATTACATAAATGTATGAGTATATATATATACTCCTACATTTCCCCTCAACTAAGAAGATTAAAATAAACTAACATTTTATTTTAATTCTTCATCTTTGTTATCATTTATACATCATTATAATTCATATTTTCTTTTCTTTTCCCCTCGACTTAAGATTTTAAATTCTTTCTCAATTATTAGTGGGAAAACATATTATTAATTATTATATTTAATAATAATTAAATTGTATTATGAGCAATTGGGTTCTTTTTTTTAATGTCTTAAATATGGTACATCTAATTTAATCTGTTTTGATCAAATCATACATTAAATGTACTGACTATTTTATTTTAAAATTATTACCTATTACAGTTAAATAATGTAATACTTTATTATGCAAAAATCATTATATAGATTACTTTCTTTTTATTCACTTCTTTCTATTAATTTCTATATAATGTATCCTTATCAATATACTAAGTATTTGAAATGGTATATCAAAATAATTATATGGTAGAAAACCTGATTATTTTATAACTAAGTTTTAATTAGTTAGTTTATAAGTGTTTTATGTATAAATCAATTTAAAATGCCAATCCTGCTCCTTATTGAGACTTACTAGATTATCACTGACATCTAATGAATGAACATACATAAACTTATTTAAAGGTGCCAATCCTGCTCCTTAATTTTTGAGACTTACTAGATTATCTTTAGCATCCAATAAATATATTAGTTGGAATTCATTTGTGAACTTGCTAACCTATAAGTAACCAGCCTTCCATTTTAATATTAATGATATGATCCATCTTAGTTAGACACAATTATATATAATATTTCCTTCTTTTTTATATCTTAATTCTTTACATTTTCTCCCTATAATCCTAATAATTATTACATAATTTAGGTATTACAAAACTCATGGTAATTGTTTATTTAAGACAATTATTATATTTTTCCTCGATAGGGCTTTAATATATGAGCATTATAAGTACCTCATATCTCACCATCACAATCCAACCAATATGCATTTGGTCCAGCTTTCTTTATAATGGTAAATGGTCCTTCATAGCTATTACAAAATTTATGAAAAATAAAATTTTGTGGATTACTAACATGTGGGGGTCTTTAAAAATACTTTGCCACCTACTTTGATTTGATAGTTTGACTTGTATGTATTCTTATTGCACTTTTGAGCCATTTGTCTGATTCTTTCTAAAGCTTCTTTTCTATCCTTTTCAATGTTTATCGTTAAATCAGGGATTGGTGGATTATAATATTTAAATAATATTGTATATTTTGTTTTAATCGCAATTTAATGGGTGTGAATCCAGTGGACTCGTTGACACTCCAATTTATATAATTTACCATATCTGGTGTGTGTTTTACCCACCCCTTGTGATTATCTTTCAAATAAGTTCTAAACAAACGTCCAAGTTCCCGCATTACACGTTTACATGGATTTGATTGAGGATTTCTTATAGAAGTAAGAACATGTTTTATTTGATGTTTATTTACCCACGTATTCCATTCTTTGGATAGGAAGGGTGTGCCATGATCAGTTAAGATCATCATAGGTTTCCCTATCCTTTCAAAATGGAGGGTTTCTAATACTTTAATATTATATCTAGTATTAGCTTGGGGTATTCATAAGATACTACTAACAATTTTAGAGAAGAGATGCATAAGCTACTACTTAAAATTTTTTTTTTTATTAAATGGAGGTAAAGGTCCATAGTAATCTATAGCTAAGATCTCATTTGGTCTTTCTGAAATGATAGAATTTATTGAACTAACATAATTTTTATTTACTGGTTTAGCTCTCAAACATATTTGACAATTTTGAATTTCATTCAAAATATCGTTATGCATATTAGGCCACTAAAACCAATTCTTTATTGTTTGTTCAGTTTTATAGACACCGTAATGTCCATATAAACAATGGATATATTGTATGAATGGGTCTTTTAGAATTTCAGGTATTACTACCCTACACTCATTTAAATTATCATTAATTTTATATTTTAAGATCATATTATCTATTTTAAATAATTGAATATTACTGGCTGTATACATAATTTCGTCTTTATTTAATGTTTTAATAATCAGCATTAATTTTTTATCTTGATTTTGTAAATTATGGATATTTAATAAATCGTTCTCTACATTTTCATCAACTATCAGGTCAACATTCATAATGTAGGCATTATCTACCGATAAATGTAATTGTTCTGATTTACATGGATTTCGACTTAGTGCATCAGCTACAACATTCTCGGATCCTTTACAATATTTAATTGTATAATTGAATTCTTGTAATAACAGACTCCATCTCACTAATCGGGAATTAGTCAAGTAGCTGTGATTCAAGAATTCGAGGCTTTTATGATCAGTTATCACAATCACCTCTGATCCGAGAAGCATCTGTCGAAATTTTTGAAAAGCCCACACTATTGCTAGGGCTTCTTTCTCTGTAACCGTATAATTCAATTCAGGTCCTTTTAATAGTCGGCTAATAAAATAGAGGACTCCTGTTTGGCCATCCTCTTGGATTTGAGATAAAGTTACCCCTAATCCATAACCGCTACTATCTGTTTGTAAGATGAATGGTTTGCTAAAATCAGGAAAAGCTAATATAGTTTGCTTTAAAAATCCAGCTTTGATTTTAGCAAACGCATCCTCTTGTTCCTCAGTCCATTTCCATTTCTTATCTTTTCTAATGAGTTTTAACAACGGTTCCATGCAATCAGAAAATTTTTGGTAGAAACGATTATAAAAATTACATATTCCTAAAAATGATCTTATTTGCTTTTTATTTGTGGGTTTAGGGAAATTCTGTATAGCACTAATCTTATCCGGATGAGGTTTAATCCCATTGTGACCAACAATATGACCTAAGAAGATCACTTCATTAGATAATAATGTGCTCTTCTTAAAATTGATTTATATTCCTTTGTCAGAACACTCTTTAAAAAATATTTCTGTATATTGAAGATGTTCTTCAATTGTTGTTGATGCAATTAATACATCATCTACATACATTGTCACAATCTGTTTTATATCAGGAGATAAGGTTTTATCTAAGCATCATATTAAAGCAGCACCGCTATTGATCAATTCAAATGGCATCCTATTGAAATGGTAAGTAAATCCTTCATACCGAAACGCTGTATATTGGCGAACCTTGGGATAAAGTTCTATCTGCCAATAGCTTGAGCTCAAATCGAAAGTAGAAAATACTTTCTTGTTTCCAAATCTCACGAATAATTCATGTATGGGTGATGGTATATTTCTGTCAAGGACAGTAATTTTGTTTAGTTGTCTAGCATCTAAACAAAATCTCATCGACCGATCTTTCTTCTTCACCGTCACAACTGGATTACAGTACGGTGAAGAGCATTTGGAAATGATTTCCCATTCAAGCATTTTATTAATTTGTTTATATATTTCTTATCTATATTGATAAGGAATAGCATAAGATTGGGATTGAAAAGGTTGATCATGAATTAATTTTATCCTTTGCTGAAAACCTTCAATAACCCCTGGTATTTCTGAAAATATTGTATTATATTCATTAATAATAGATTGCAATTTATTAACATTATCGCCATCAATTAAATTTGATTCAGCAATTTTTGGTTTTACAAGTGTTTCTGGTACGTTTGACATTATACAATCAATTTCCAACAGATCATACTTTAGAGACAAATGCCATCCTTAAAACCTCATCACCTATATGAACTATCTTATTTTTAAAATCAATCAAACATTTGTTCAGATGTAAAACATCTACTCCCAATATCATTTCATGAATAAGTTCAGTTAATATCAAAAATACATGATAAATACATGTTTGATTAATAGTTAGTTTGATTCAGATCTGCTTTTGAATTAATTTTGCCCTTTTATTATTAGCTAGGGTAATCTGTACTGATTTTAGAGGGAAGGTTTTAATATGTGGATTTTTATCCATCAACCGTTTATAAAACTCCTCAGATATTACAGATATTGGGCTACCACTATCTAATAAGGCTCTAATTTTCAAATCTTCAAACATAATATTAATTAATGGACAATTTTGAACAGCATACTTGGGTTCATCATCTTCCTCTGAACATATTATGTTGGTGATTTGTTTAACTACAATTTTATTTTTGTTCCTCGTTTTAAATATGGGTCTTTGAGGAGAGGAACTATTTCCGAAGACCCTCTTTAATTTAATTTTGCTGTTGTTTTGGGTATATTTTTATTATACCCTATTTTACCTTTATTTAATCCACTAGTAGATGCTATACTGGTAATTTTTGAATTGTGGTGTGCATCAGAACTTAATTTAACATCTGTATTATTATCACTCTTCGTTGTTTTACTTTGCGAATGATTAGAAGCCTTGTGCTTTCTTTTTTTATAATTAATAGCATTTACTTGAATATTTTCTTTCTTTCTTTCAAAATAATTTTGATTAACATTTTGGTTATTTGAGTCAATATTATTTAAAATATCTATAATTTGTTCGATATTTTGTGCATTAGAAAATAATAAAGACTGCTCAATTTTCATAGGTAAGTTATGTTTTACAATACGAATAATTTGATTTTGGCTAAAATGATATGTATCAAGGGTTTTCAGTTTTGATACTTGTCTTCTAAAAAATTTAGTAAGAGTTTCACCAGGCATATTTTTATATTTTTCCTGAAGTATTTGATACAACAGTGATTCTTGACGATCATTATTCCAAAAATTCTTTATCAATAATTTTTGATATTCTTCAAAAGTTTTAGGTATTTGGAATAATGATTCCCACCATGATAAAGCATCACCTTGTAAATGACTGTATGCTACTATCAATTTTTCACCTTCTGTCAAATTAGTATTTACTGAAAAATATAAATTTAAACTCTTTAGATGCTCTATTGGAGCTTCATTTGTAAACCCTTGAAAATGTTTTAATTTTACAAATTGATTTACAACATTAGATTGTAATACGTGATTTGTATTGCTAACATTTTCTTTTTGCAGATTTATAGATGATTGTTGATTGTGATGGTGAGCAAAGTCTCCTATAAAATAACTAATATTATCCTTATTATTTTGTTCCATTTGCATGTTTTTCATCTCAATTACTATTTCATCTTGATGTTCCTCTTTATTTGTATCTTCCTTTATCCTATTAATAGCTTCTAATATTTGATTAAATTTATCTGAAGTAGTGTCTTCTTTGACATTAGATAATTTAACCCTTTTACAAGCTTGGGTATAATTTTCCATCATTATTTTTCTTTCTTTCTCAAACTCATCCTTCAAAACTTTTATGGTTTGATCTACGGTAATATTTTTATTTTCCAATTGATTAAATATCTCCGATTGATTCTCTAATAATATTTCAATATTATCTTTATTTAACTTTACGTCTGAATCAATCAAATTTTGTTTCACATTTAAACACTGAAAATCTTTTTCCATAGACTGAATTTTCTTGTCTTGGTTATTAATTTCTATATGGACATCTTTTATTTTCTCATCTAAAACCTTTTCAGTCTCTTCTTGGATTTTATACATATCAATTTGGAGATGATTGTATACGGTTTTTATTTCTAAAAATTTGTTTTCTACTTTATTTTCTAGCTTTGTTTCAAATTCAAAAAATCTTTTTTGACACTTAAGATCTGTTTCTTCAATAACCTTTTGAATTTTTTGAATTTCATTATTCATATTTGTTTGTATTTGTGATACCTCGTCCTTCAAATATATTTTTATATTATCTAATTTTATTGATAATTCATTTGTAATACCTATTTTCATACTTTCCATCTTGGTATCCATATTTGTAGACAAATCTACTTTCAGATTTTTCATCTGAGTATGCATATTTTCCATTTTGGTATCTATGTTTGTAGATAAATCTACTTTCAGATTTTTCATCTGAGTATGCATATTTTCCATTTTGGTATCTATGTTCATATTTAAATTCTCCATCATTTGTTGCATCATTAACATCATTTGACTTAATGATGGATTATCACTGGTTTTATTTTCTATAGGTTTGTCAATAATATCCATAGTTTCTGGAACATGAGTATCTAATATAGAATTACTCTCAGACACACCTATATCTATTTGTTCACTGGTACTATTCATAGTATCATCAGCTATATTTGAACTAAGTACCTCAGTTTGCATTTCTATATTATTATCAGTATTAGAAGAAAATATTTTATACTTACTTCTCGTAATCATAAAACTAACTTTATCTTAACTATAACTTTATTTATACGATAATATATTATTTATCATAGGATATTAATGTGATGCCTTTCTCTTTTCAAAATATATATGTGTTCTTACTCTAATGCCTAATTTTAAAATTATATTTTTAAGCGAGTGATCTATTCATTTAAATTTTAACTATTTAATTTTCAAAGTCTCCATTATTTTATTACCTACTATTTTACAATACATTTAATATGAGATTATTATTAATAATATTTATCCCTCAATGTTTTGTATCGCTATACAAACAATATAAAATCTATGATTCAATATAATAATGATATGGAATCTATGATTCAAGGCCCTAGTTGTGTGCGCCATATGTAATGGTATGCACCCTCTCAACAAGATAAGTTAAGGCAGTCGCATCTCACTATAGTCAGATTTAAGGTCTTCATATAGGATGCCACGAATGATGTGATTTAATTTTGATATAAAACTATATTTGTTCCCAATAACTAATTTATTATTAAAAAATATTATATCTAAACCACATCAAATCAATTTTCACCTTAATTAACTTTACCGTTATGCTCAGATTTCGAACTCAGGGAAGTTTAACAATTTACTCTCTTCAGGGGTTCCTATCAATATTCTAAAGTAATATTAACAACGAATCTCACTAACTCTTTAAATTAAATAAAACAAAATTGAAGACTTCATTTAATTTAATATAAAAAACATAATTATTTATTTAACAATTAAATAACTTAAATTTTACAATATATAAAAAATTATTTATATATCTACTTCCTTATATTAAAAATATAAATATTCTATTTATATTACGGTAGATATATTTTCTAACCTATAACACTACGTGATTTTACAATGTATATAAAATATAAGTATCCAAATATTAAGTCTTTTATATTAACACTATTTTACAATAATTAGATTATACAAATAATAATCCAATCATTTGTATATAATACCTTCATTCGTTAAAATGATTGTCGGTAACTTATATTTATTAATATAAAAATATATACTTCACAACAATGTTAATCATTTATTCACTTATACATTACTGTTATTAGACTATTTGGATTAGTATAAACAATGTAGTGTCATGTCATAGAAAATAATAATATGTGGATTTAAAAATAATTTAATCTCTTACCTCAAGTTCACATTATCCCTTTCCCATATTAACATTTCTTAACCTATATTTAAATCTTTATTAATCATGAATAAAAATAAAAATATCTTAAATGATTAATTCTCTCTTATTATTCCTAAGAAATGAATATGATGATAAAGTAAATGAAATTAACTTTTCCCAATTATAACTTTTAAAAATCTTAAATGGTATTTACAAAAGTTAATACAATAATCTCAAATGTTCCTTAAAAGATGCAGTTTTTGATTCCTTCATTGTTAGACATTAAAGAAAATATTAGGATATCCTAAATTGACATTAAGTTTCATCTTTTTGTGTAGATTTCATCTTCTTAATACACAGTTTTTTTATTAACAATTATAATTCCATTTTGAAATTCTAATTTTTATAATTTTAAGGCATTCAGCAAAAGATGTTATTCACACATATATATTTGATTAGGCAAGTGGATTTTATCTATCCCATGATAAATTGATGTTCTATTCACTTTGCATTATCTTTATAATGTAAAGTTCATTAAATTTAATTGAAGTTTTTTTAAACATGTTCTTTTTTAAAAACGCAGTTTGATTTTAGAACATGTAATTCAAACATTTTTTATAGAACACAAAAATATATTCAGATTACTTTTTTTGAACAAATATTAGAAATTTCTTCTAATGAGTAATAAATTGTTCAAAATATAGACTTTATCTTACACTGTTCTTTTTAAATCGAACATAGTATAAATTTTTATGAGGATATAGCTGACAAAAAATAGAATCCTTAGTCTTCTAACAAAAAGAATAGAATTAATATATTATATCTCACTCCATCATCTTGCTGAAGCATATGCATTCTACATTCTTGCAATAACAATTCGATATTAAAACACTAAGTTAATTTCATTTCCTTTAATTCGATAAACTGTGAACCCAGAGGTCATTTATTACCTTGTCAATGGTCTTTTGTCAACAACATCTTTTTTCATTTTAAAGAATGAAAAATACTAACTTAACAAGTTATATATTTATTTTCATAATTGAAATAAAATAGTAGTTTTTACTTCACCTTTGATTAGTAATTCAGTGAGATTGCACTTTACACAAAAAAGTGAAGCTTGTCTATATCTTATTACAAAGTTATATGGCTTAGTGCTTTCAGGGACTTTGAGTCTCGATAATCATAGCCTACTTTTAACTGAAGTTTAGCTGTGGTTTATGTAAAATTTTATGCAAATTTTATAATGGCCATTTTCTGGAGATTGCAAAGTACGATTCCTTCTAGTTTATTGCAGAATTGTCATTTGCAATAAAACATGCCTCTTTAATTTTTCTTTTCATATCATTGCGTTCAGTGCACAGTGCCCTTGCCATAGTGTGTTCAAACATATGGCCGGTTGTTTTTTGGTGCTCGAAGAATATGGATCTGTTTTCATCGCTAAACTTCAGTTAAAATTAGGCTATGATTATGGAGACTCAAAGTCCCTGAAAGCGCTAAGCCATATAACTTTGTAATAAGATATAGACAAGCTTCACATTTTTGTGTAAAGTGCAATCTCACTTAATATTTATTTTTATAAATGTAATAATAATGCAAATATAATGTATACATATTAATTACATAAATGTATGAGTTTTGTTTTTCATAAATGTACCTTTGAAGTTTTTCTTGCAAAGATATATATATTGCAGAGGCTACTACTATGTATATATATATATCTTTATAAGATGTACCTAGTAGCCTCTGCAATATATATATATATATATATTGCAGAGGCTACTACTATGTGGTGATACTGAACTGATATCAGAACCATATAGCTATATGGCTTGCTATGCTGAGTTTGAAGACATTACGTGTCTAGAAAATTCACACTTGCAAGCTGAATAGAAATTGTTTCATAAACGCTCAGAGTTTAGGGTTTATATCTAGTTTCTTATTTCCTGTTCTTCACTGATGATAGCAAATCAGCTTGAAATCGTGATTTGAGGGTGGGATTAACAAAAGAAGTAGTGAATGCTTACTCTGACATTTATGTAAACAAACACGCTATGATGGTGTTTTGATAAAACACCATCTATTGATCATATATATATATATGAAATTGAAAAAAAAAGCAGAAATAATCACAGGCAAAAATTTGGATAGATATTTTTTATATTACACTAAATAACAATTAAAAATTGAATAATTTTGTATTAAATTTTTATTATAAATTCAACATTTAAAAAGGTCTAGTTAATATTTTATTAATTATGATTTTGAAATTAAAACAAAGATATTTTATGTTACAATAGATGCACTGGCAATTATAATAGTCAACTATCTATTTTGATAAGCAATTTTTTTGTAATTAATGTTTGTATAACATTGTTTTAATAAAATTCCATAAATTGTTTTTCAAATTATTAAAGTGAATTGAAAAGAGTCATTAACTTTTTTCAATTAAATTAATGTATTTTCCCCTCACTCCCTGAATATAAAAGGGTTAAAAAAATTAAAGGGAAGTTCCTGAGAGTTCTTAGAGTTGTACAGTTATATAGAAACTACCATCAAGATATAGGTAAAGGAAATGAAGGCAAGTCCAACAGTTGTTTAATAGTTTATTACAGTAGAGTTTGGATTCACATGGAAAAATAAATCCCAGTGGACAAAATGGCTGGCTTACCTGGAGTCTGTCTAATCCTAGACTTAATACAGCTGACTGAATGTCATCAGGTACATGGAAATTTAAATAATTTCTTTAGTGAAAATGACATTTAAAATTTAGAATTTAAAGTAAAATGATTAAATAATTTTTACATGAGTTAAATGTCTAAAATAAAGAATTAATTCCTAAACAATTATATATTTTATAAAATAAAAAGGAGTCTTCAAAAGCATTTCTCAAATGGAAAATAAAGGACCTTGCTGAAGTATATTTATAGATGTTTATAATTAATCAATGGTAACCAGACAAGGGTGTGATATTTCTTTTTTAACAAAAGAGAAAAATATAACTTTAATGAAGGGCCATCAAATAATTTAATGTCTGATTCATATTATTTTTTTATATATATGCACATGTATGTGTGACTTTTATGTATACTTTCAACAAGGAATTAATTGTGAAAAATATATTGTTAATAATTTTATTATTTTAACAAATTATAATATCATATGATATAAATTTCAGGGTGCACATACATTCCCATGTGTATACAAATATATGCTTAGTCAGTCATTAATTATGTATTATAAAAAATAAATTTCATTTATAGGTTTATGACATTTCAAATATATTAATAAATTATTATACCACATATCTATGTGCTGATATATATATATATATATATATATATATATATATATATATATATATATATATATATATAAACCCATTATGAAGTATTTGTATCAGAAAAATGTGATAACATATTTTTTATTATTATACAAAAATTCCCATATATTACAACATGTGTGTACTTATGTAGATGTGTGTCATTTAGACACCTATATGCTAAAATTAATAATTTCTTATTATAATTATATGACAATTCAAATATGTTCTGAAACCATTATTCTGCATGTCTGTTTGATTACCTATGTATTTTAAGTGAACTTATTGGTACATGTATATAAATCACAATGTGATAGTATATTACTTTTGTATATTAAAACCACAATCCTTAATTTATATGTGTATAGCCTTATGCGGCAGACCTAAATTTCATTTTTATTGTTATTGATAAATTGATATATCATTGTTAAAATTATTCCAGTGAACTTACCAATCGTATATAATTTTAAAATAGTATATGTTGTATTATCTCTTGCTTATAGCAACAGTTATAGAGCTTGGGTTTTGAGATAGATGCATGCATAACAGTCTGTTATATAAAAGAGGATTATACTTGTGTTTATGGGTATCCAGTTGTTGATGATGATGCTGTATTAATGCAAAGGGGATATTCTTTAAAGTTCAGACACTACATTTTATTTAGTTTAGTATTTATTAGAAAATACATTTGTAATTGGCCAATACATTAATGGTACTAAGTAATCAGAACAATGAAGATTATCAGCAAGTTTTAATATCCTAATATTATTGTTTTTACTGTTATAGATCCTGATAGATTTCCACTTAAGTTTGTGTATACAAGTTAAGAATTAAGTAAACGACCCCAAGCTGGAAAGAGCTAAATAATTAGCCTTGTCTATAGTGGACTCATTCTAAATCCAGTCACAAGATTAACTGTTGAATTTACTGTTGATTTATTTTATTGTTGATCATTGATGATGATGGATCATTATTACTTTTGGTCAATGCTGATGAACTTATACTTAAAATACTTTTACTTAATATAGTTACATGGGCTGATCTTTCAGAGTAATGACTCATGATCATTCCTTTTATATGTAATATTTTAAATATTGTGTCATTGACTTGGGATTTGAGGATGATGATTTTCCATCATCCCAGGTTCGCCCATTCAAATTTTTATACCATTACACAACATAGGATATGAAAAGATAATAAATCAGCTATTAGGGTTTGTGTTCCATATGTAAAATGAACTACAAACATTATTGGATGTATATTAAAACACTATAATATAAATATAGTGTTTTCCACTCATCGAAAGATCAGAAATATAATAATCAAGCCTAAGGATTCAGTCCCTCTTGAATATCATGGTGTTTATCAAATCTCATGCAAAAATTGTAAAGCTTCTTACAAAGGTATGATTAATCATCGCATTAGTGTTAGGAGAGAAGGGCATGCTAATGCAGTTAAACAACCCTCATATAATCAGCACACTCACTCCATACTATGGATTCAGGTCATAAAATTGATTTTTCTAGTACCAGGATCATATCCTGATGTGATAATCTGTACCAGTACAAAATTAGAGAAGCCATTGAGATAATTAAAAAGCCATATTGTATCAATAAGTGAGGTGATACATGCAAATTTCCTCCTATTTGGAAATTTTTTTTTAAAAAACATTCTTAATTTAACATTTTTTGCTATTGGTTGAACTTCAACTTTTTTTTTTTCAAATCAGTGATTGTAGCACTCTACAATTGTCTTTCTATCTTTTATCACCCAGTGGATGACTTGTGTGACCAAGTCAAAATGTCAGTATATCAATATTTATAATATTTTAACATGAATGAACCCACAAAATATATATATACTGTGAGAGTACCATATGAGCCTCACCTAAAACAAATTGTGTTTCTTTGTGAATTTAACTGTGCCTATATCGAATCAACAGATATAAATAACTTACACCTATCTTAAGCTTTTCATGTATCATCTATATACATAAACTAGTTAGTATTAAAAGAATAATTCTAAAAATGAATAATTCTAATTTGTTTTTACACACCCATAAATAAATGTTTCCAATTAATAGTATTTTTCATTAACCAAAACTTGACATTTGACAAAGCCTTAAGTCAACATTGCATTTTTATCAGTTGAAACAAAGGAAATAAATGTTTAAAGTTCATTAGAAATTGTATATTTTAAACAATAGAAAGTGTGAGTGTGATTAGGTGATATGCTTGCAGAAATTAATCCAGTATAAAAATGAACTAATATTGTTACAACAATAATCTTCTATTTAGTTATCAAGGCAAGAACTACGTCTGTAAATTTGAATGTGTTCAAATTTAGAACACATTTAAGAAAAAAAGAAGATTCATCATTTTAAAACTTTATTCAAGTAATTAATTTACTTACTCTTAATATTATAAAGAACTATAAAAAAATAATCAGTGTAATTAACAAGGTTATAAAAGTTATCAACGTCTTCGATATGAGTTTTAAAAATATTTATTTAAGAAGACAAATATTTATAAAGATGTTCTTTGGTTAGACAATTTATGCCAGGGATTTCTGTTGATGTTTTAAACCTGAACATGTAAATTTATTCTTACTACTCAATGCCTAAAATATAATTGTCGTAATTCTCATTTAAAAAAGCTGCCTTAATATTGAAGAAGATGTTAAATGTTTTACTACGCAAATATTTAAAGAATGAATATCTGGATTGCCTCTTCAAAGGATGATCAATGAACTTTATCTTTCAACATTCATCGTCATTTTATTTTGTCTAAGGAGGGATATAAAACCGTTATTCTTTCTCGTCTTGGATTACTTCATTGTGTATTTTAATAACCCTTAAACTTTATTTCCTTTGTGGATAACTAAATTTACGTGGAGAAATTATTTCATATAATAAATTGATTTTAACAGAATAAGTGGAGAACTGATAAGATGAACATTTTATTTTTATTTATTTAATAAAATTTAGATGTTGATATTTTGATATATGCTCTGATGAAAATGATGGCTTATTAAGGTAAACGCTTTTAAATTATTTCAATTTGGAAGTAAGTTTTATGATATTCCAAATTGAATCTTACCTAACAATTATCATAATTTCTTTTTAAACATACATAATTAATATCAGAATACATTCTATTATTAATCTAGTGTGAATGGATGTTATCTTATATAGACATACAACACACATTGAATCATTTTAATGACACAATAAGTAGATTTATAATGTATGGTGGTATTATCTATTGTACATATGATTTTGAATTATATATATGTAAATAATTACATTATGTTTTTTTTTTCTGAATGTTAAATAGTCTATTATTTTATATATATAAGCACAGATTATAATTCTAAATTTTAATATTTTTATTATTGATGTGATAATATTTTTGTTTCAATTTACGGATTAAAATGTGTTAAACTTGATTTTAAAATTAAACAGGTCTCCTTTCTTTATTTTATTTAGTCATTTTATAAAACCAATAATTACAAATATACATACTCACGCATATATATGTTGAATCAACTTAGTGATTTAATATTTATAAAAAAGTTTTATATAACTTATATTAAATTTATCATTACTATGGGATATTTGTGGAAATGCCTGAAGAGAGTCGATTGCAATTTCTACTCTGAGTTCGAATTCTGAGAGTAACGAGGTTATTAATAGAGGAGTGGATTGGATTATATTTTAAATCACATCATCCATGGCATTCTATTAGAAGACTCAATGTCCGACTATAGTTAGATGTGACATCCTCGAGTCCTGAAAAGGACTGTCCCGTTATAATATATATATATTGTAATCCTGTGCTTTTGGCACTTGGTTTCATTTAGCATTATTTATGCATGAAATGAATGTTATTCGTTAGAAAAATAAAAAATAAAATAAAAGAAATAATATTTGGTTAATAAAGGGTGCTATCCCTTTTACATAAACATAGTTTGTTTGAATAAACGATATGTTCCCCAATGCAATATCATGTTTTTAAAATGACAGAATAATCTAAATAAGAGTATTGATATAAGAGCAACTTAATGTAATTTAAAACAAATGTAATAAACTATATTTAGTTCTAAAATGGTTATATAAAGAAAATAAATCTAAATGTTGATTAACTAATTTTTAAGATCAAATTGTTTTAAAACTGTAACTTCTGATAAATTCATTTTGAAGAAAATAATTTTATGTGTAATTATAATCACAGATAATTATTGTTGGTTTGATGGAATTTATTATTTTCATTTATTAAATGGTTTTCTACTTTCAAATGTCTTTATTTGTGCCTCAAGACAATTCAAGAGGCATAAGTTTTACAATGCAATCAACAAAGAATTATTACAAAAGAAATTTAGGGAGTGTCGGTGCATGTCAAGCATATCTGCACCCATACACTTGATTCAATGCATATGATTTTGAACATTCAAGTATAAATGTATGGATAGGTGAGTGGGATATTAATAGTTCCAGAAGTGCAGTAACACAAAATTTACCTGCCCTTCCAGACTTACACACATAAACCTAACTTCTTATGCTGAAATTATTGTTCACAAAACTGTCCAATTATACATGTCCATTTCTCCATTAGTTATTTGGAGACAAAAATGTTGTTATATTAACAGCAATGTTACACTTTCAGAATACTTGTATTCGTGTCTCATTATTATTTGGGGCCATAGCTTGAAAGAAACCAGGCAACCGCTTCAGTTGCAGTGGGAATATTGTCCTTGGATTGCCTAATTGTACAAGTCTATTTCACCATTTGAGCATTCCCAGTACTGTTATAAATGAGAAGGTGTTTGGATTGTCCAATTGTATAAGTCTATTTCACCGTTAAAGCACTCCCAGTTCTGTTATAAATGGCTTTATAGGTATATATGCTTATTTCTTAGTTTGCATGGCATACCACTTGTAGAGTAGTCACTTTCCCTTCTATTTATTCCTAATCTTTTATTAATTTGTTCAGGCTTAACTACCTTCATTTCCTAGGCTTTATCATTTGTGATATGTCAGTGCTCTTTGGGCTGTTATAATTTCTAATTACTAACATATCAATTTATTTATTATGTAAGGTAAGCACTACCCTAGGCAAGGCATGACCCTAGTTTGATCTGGTTCCAAGTCTGATCAGTTAGCCATGGCTAGCATGTCCTAAGGTCATGGTCCTTGGCATCATTTAACAATTTGAAGTATAATACCTCAATATTGTAATCAATACCCTTTTCAAAAGTTACCTTATTTCGTGCCAACCAGATGACAAAGCTAATATAAGTTGCCAATCTAACACTGCCAAAGGAGCCCTTTTTAAAAGCTTTCACCATATCCACCCAGGCCCAGTCTTTATCTGTGGTTTTTTGCAATGTCAAGTAGCATAGTTTATTCCAGGTCTCACATTCCTGAAGAATGTGGGAAATTGTTTCATCGGTTTTCTTGCACAGAGGACATATTAGATCAATTTTATATCTCTGCATTTGGTGGAGGAATGCAGCCGTTGATAGAGACTCAAGGTTAACTTTAATTATAAAGTCTACTAATTTCACCTCCAGCTTCCAGAACATTGTTAGCCCTGTAATCAGCTTGATACCTAGCTGAAATCTGGTCTTAGTGATGGGACTGCTACCATTGATTAGAGCATGGGTGTCCCAATAGGAAAGCTTGCCATTGAAAAGGAAATTGGACATTGTTATATTTTTAGTCACAAGTATGACCTGTTGCTGTAACCAAATGTTACCCTTTCTTGGGGGAGGGGCAGTCAGTGGGTTAAACCTCATTTATTGGTATGGGGCTCTCCATGTTTGGATTATTCTGAAATAGTTTGGTTAAAATATTGTGGGCTTTCTGGATTAAGAAGGTGTTGATTTAATGGAGTCTGAGCCCATTTTGTGATTTAGGCCTTTGAAGGGGGTTGAGACCAATTACTGCTGTTCTCATGCCCCAGCAAAGCCTCCTACACTGAGTCTCCACCTTTTTTATAAAGGTCTTAGTAGGGGAAAAACCGGCCAGAAAATAAGTGATTTTGGGTAGCACAGCTGCATTTAATAGTGCAACCTTCCCCAACAAGGACAGTGGGACCTTGGTTAGGGATGTCACTGTGTTCTTAACCTTTGTGAGAATATTTTCCTCCAGCTCCCTTCTCATGACACTAGGAGGGGTGGCCAGGCTAAAGCCAAGAAACTTCTGGGGAGTGATCGGAATCTCCCCTGGATCTGTTTTCCAGTTCTGATCGACCACATGGCCGATTTCGCCTCATTAACTCTTAGACCTGACTCGGAACCAAATTGATCCAAGAGCTCCTCCAGCCTACCAACCTCATCCTGTGATGAGAGAATCACAGCCACATCATCCATGTAGGATACATGGCAGACCCTCTCTCTCAGCAAAGGGATGGCAATTCCCTCGATGGATGCCTCAATGCATAACAGCAATGGGTTGAGGTAAGCTGTGAAGAGGAGTGCACTCAATACATTTTAAATAATACTGAAAACCACATGATTCTAATATGTTATACATTTTTTTTGTTTATGTTATAATCATTTTTTTTTGGTAGAGGACACTGGGATTAAGATAATGACCCATAAATACTCAAGTCAATTATTTTTTAGTCTGCTTCTGTCCTTCAGAGATAACAATACTAAATTTTGTAATATTATTATCTTCTAATTTTGTAAAAATAAATTTATAATATAACGAAAGCTTTATCTACAATGTTTGGCTAAAGATTTTGGTAAGACATTCTATTATTTATGCTATCTGCACATTTAAAACTTTCTGCATTAATAATTATCACATATTGAAGTTGGATTTTTTAAAAACAAAACTAAAATTAAAGGAATTAATTAAAAGTATCAATCAAATTCTTGTTTTATTAAATTAAGGAAAACAAATATTTTTCAGAACTAATTAATTAATAACTTGTTATTCTTTATTAATATTTTCCTGGGATAGAAGAAAAATAAGTAAAAGAATATTAGAAAAAAAAGAAAAGAATTAGAAACATTTTTTGTGCACTTTCTAAAAATATATTGTCTGCTTCTATAAATAATGGTGGCGCTTTATACATTGGAATATATTTAATTCACTAATAATTCTCTCTCTCTCTCTCTCTCTCTCTCAATAATATAATAAAATATATATATATATATATATATATATATATATATATATATATATATATATATTCACTAAAATAAAAACTACAAAATTTTAAAAAATGCCTATATAAAATTAAAGAATAAAATTATTTCATATATATATATATAATAAGACTAAACTATATACATGCATTTTTTTTCTTTAAAAAGAAAAAAAAAAAGATTTATTTGAAATAAATGTGAAAATTAAATATATGTGCATTCTTTGAAAGAAAAATACTATTTGAAAATTAAATGCTAAAATTATGAAAGACAACTTAATAATATCTTTAGTGACCTGAGAATAAAATTAAATTATGTGCTATAGTGTATAGATAGTGGAATTCTTATAGCTTCATTCATTCTCTAATTCAACAGCAGTTATTATCATACTAATCTCTAGATAAAAGTACGCATTTTCTTCAATGTTCTAGCTAGCTAACTATACGTATAGTCTTCAAATAATGTGTGTGTTTATCATCGATGTTATAATATTTGTATTTTTTAGGATCCAAATCTTTATCATTATAATCAAATTGGAAATTAAGCTCTGTTTCTGCTACATTTTTTTACATGTTTATCATTATAATTGCTAAAAGCAAAAAAAAAAAAAAAACTTTTCATTACAAAAACTTTGCATTTATTACTTTCAGTATTTTGGAGACTGTGACCATATCGAAACTCTTTACCTGGATAAACAGCTCAGTATAGAAATAGTTCTGCTAATGAGATAATGTGCATTTATTTATTTAATGAGTTTTTTTTTAAAGAAAAACTAATAGGTAAAATTCTATTTTGTTTTAGAATGTTAATGTATGTTAAGGTTTATATATGTCAAGTAATATTTTAAGGATCTTGTAATGACAAGTGTAGGTCTAACTATCATTACTTTGGGTTAAGTTTGTATTGCATATGAAATGACCCATGAAATATATCTGATTTATTACATGCAACTGGAGATATGAACTTTGCATGTTAGGTATTTAAAGAAAAATGTTTTATATTTTTTTAACGGGTAAAACAGTACTTTAAATTTATCAGAAGTAACTAAAATGCTATAACAAGATATTTCTTGTTTAAAGTTTCAACAGAATTTATATTGTATTAATTAAATAATTTAGTAACAGTTATTCTTTAATAGCATGTCCACTTTATTTTAGTTTAAGCCTGTATGCTATACATTGCTGTCAAATATTCCTCAATTAGTATTACATTTATCATACTTTTCTGCATGGCTGAGACATGTGTATTTTTTAATTCATTGGTTTCAGATATTGATTGAAGTATATATTTTAATATAGGTTTATTATTATTAGTGTGTTTTGCTATCTTGCCTAAGTGTAGAGTTGGTATATGTTTAATATCAGCATATTGAAATATTTATAATGTATTTTATTTTGTGGGATGAAAATGCTCTCCCCAAAATATTTTATTTTCCATGAGAGAATTAGTTTTTGATATAATGTTGGGGTATGTTTGGTAGTCAAGGTGACCAATTCTCATGAAGAGGATGATCAAGATTTTATATAACATTTAGTATACTTATGGTGTTTTAATCCCAAGAGAGGATTATATTTGGTGTGTGTTCATTTCTTTAGGTGGTGAGATAGAGTACACATTTATACACTTTTATGCCTGAGCAATAGGTTACAAACCACCAAATGATTCAGTATAGTATTTTACTCTGCAAATATTAGTTGCTATTTTTGCATTCCTCATGTGAAATTAAATATAGCTTTCCACCATAGAAGGTGTAGATTATCATGCACTGTTTAAAAGTTATGGAAAGGATAAATGTTGGATTTGAGGTGTTAGTTCCTCAAGATGCACTGTATTGTCAGTAGTACCTTAGTAATTTAGATCAATATCTGTATTGTGCTATGGGCCTTGCTAGTAGCTCACATGAAACCAATGGGGGGGAAATAATTTAAAATTGCATAATTTAAAATACTTATTTATTAAAGGAATATTTGAACACAATATTTTAATGTTATCAATAGTTATGAAATATTCTTCGCTTGATTTAAGTCATCCATATTAAAATATTTATTATAGTTTAGATGGACATTAAGTTAAGCATGAAATAGTGAGTGTGACTTCTAATAAATGACCCATAATTAGTCATAATTTATTTAATTATAAACCATAACTTAACTTTATTAGTAATAAGTTAATATTTTAATAGATTTCATATCATAATAGTAATAAATAAGATAAAAAAATAGTTAGTCAATAACTCAAGATAAGAGACTTATAGAAAATTACTAAAACTATAAATTAGTGTAGTAATAAATCAGCTGCATATTTCAGCTAGTTAATCCAGTGTAATAGCAGGATTTCAAACATGTATGAATTTCTTATTTTAATTTAAACCCTGATAGAGGACAGCATAATGTAATAATTTATGTATACTATCAATGTTATATTATTTAATAAATTTGTGCATTTTGTTTTATTCTGTGTTGGTAATAAGTTGTAGTCTTTTCAATATCAGTTGTGAATTAATTTTTTATATGCCAAGTATAAGTGTGTTTGCAAAATATTTGCAAAACATTTTATTGAGTCCTAAATAATTTCAAACATTAGAAATCTCAATATACGAGATAGACAAATTTATGCAGATATGAACATTTCATTTTATTTTGATGATAATTATTTTATGGAATTTCAAACTTCAGTCTAAACATTATGTAATTGTAAAAATGAATTTATTTCCAAGTTATTAACACTGACTGCACATTATTTTCGTTAATTTAGTTAAATTATTGAATTAATTAGTTTTAGTTAATTTATTGTGTTGTCATGGGTGATGGAAGGATACAAAAGATATGCTTGTCTTTTTTATTATTCTTGCTGAGATTCTGGATAAAAAGTCTGTTTTTTTTTCAAATTTTGTGTAATTATTTAGTTCATTATTGATCATATTTATCACCCCTTTCAATAATATAGTAGTTGATATGATATATGAGGACACATTAGCTATTAAGTGAGATGAATGTCAGTCATGTGTGACAGCACAGTATTGTAGCGTATTTTCCTAAAGTAAACAAAGAAACCCTGAGATTATTATTATCATTACTATTATTTCTTACATAAGAAGTGATCGATTATTATGGATATTACAGTTGTGTTGTGGCATAAAAGAGTTTAATTTTCAGTTGTACTATAAAAAAGATATTTTCAAACCATATTGACAAATAATTTAAGTAATAGATATTTGTTAAAAACATTAACAAAATCATGAGAGGTTATCATTAGTGTTTAAAGGTGCAAATACTTATAGTTCAGAGAATGTGTTTTTGATAAAGATCAAATGTTATTTTTATTCTAAATTATTAATTCGGGAATGTTTGTAGTTTCTCTCTCTCCCCAATATATTTTACTAATGATCATTTATTTTATGATTTTGAATTCTTTTTCTTTATCTTAACTGCATATCTCTGCAGCTCAATTTTTATAACTAACCGACCACTGAGCATAGTC
Organism: Epiperipatus broadwayi; assembly: GCA_028023455.1. Lineage (NCBI taxonomy): Eukaryota > Metazoa > Onychophora > Udeonychophora > Euonychophora > Peripatidae > Epiperipatus > Epiperipatus broadwayi. The sequence continues at coordinate 158,592 of JAQFVV010006868.1, forward strand.
TGCGTTTTCATTTATAAATCTATATTCATTTAACCAGAGTCTCAAAATAATAGTTATTTATTTATTAAGTTAAAAAATGGATTATTTCCAATAAGTTAAAGTAGGTTAGAAATAGGATGCATCATTCAATTGCATCAATCATTGTACTTAGCTAGTTGAATATTTTATTAGGTTACAAATAATATTATGGATATTTTTTCGAGATTAGAATATATATTTATATAAAAGATATTTTGTGGGTTCATCTGTGTTAAAATATTTAAATATTAATATATAGACATTTTGACTTGATCACACAAGCCATCTACTGGATGATAAAAAGTAGAAAGTCGGTTCTAGGGACACTACAAATACTTATTTGAAAAAAATATTTAAGTTCCACCAATAGTAAAAATGATAAATTAAGAATGTTTTTTTTAAAAAATCTTTCCAAATAGGAGGAAGTTTGCATGCAACATCTCACTTATATATACAATCTGGCATTTTAAATATCTCAAAGGCTTTTCTGATTTTACACAGGTAGAGATTATAACATCTGGATATGATCCTGGTAATAGAAAAATAAATTTTATGACTTGAATCAATAGTATTTAGTAGTGCTGCTGATGATGAGTGTTGTTTAACTGCATTAGCATGTTCATTTTTCCTAACACTGATGTGAAAATTACTCATACGTATGTAAGAAGCTTTACAATTTTCACATGAGATTTGATAAACACCATGAGATTCAAAAGGGATTGAATCCTTAGGTTTGATTAGTATATCGCTGATCTTTTGATGAATAGAAAATGATGTATTTATATTATAGCATTTTAATATACATCCAATACTATCTATAGTTTCTTTTACATATGAAACACAAATTATTATAGCTAATTTATCATCTTTTTGTTTACTGTTTTGTCCATTTTGGTCTTGAAATAAGGCTTTTTAATACATTTATGATCATAACTATTTGGTAATAAAACGCTAGTAATATGATTTATGTCTTCTTTCAAATGTGACTTATCTGAAAAGTTAATTGTTCTATTTAAAAGAGTTTTGCTATGCTAACTATCTGAGTTGGGTGATGATGAGAATGTAAATGTAAATATATGTACGTGTGTAATATCTTACCATGTTTACATTTCCATTCTCATCATCACCCAACTCAGGTAGTTTCCATATCCAAAACTGTTTTAAATAAAGCAATTAACCTTTCAGATAAGAGACATCTGAAAGACGAAATAAATCATACTAATAGTGTTTTATTAGCAAATAGTTATAATTATAAATTTATTAAAAAAGTTTTATTTCAAGCCCAAAATGGACATAATATAAAACAAAAAGATGATAAATCAGCTATAAGGATTTATGTTCCATATGTAAAAGGACATGGAAGATGACATGGATTCCATGCCACCCAAAAAGTTCCCAGGTTGCAGATAGGAAAATGGCATTAAAATATGAAGGTTAGCTGTGAATAATCAGAGTACTGTCAATAAGCAGTCACTGACAATGGGACAACATTCACTATCAGGAACTGATGAAGGAGACAGTGTCATGTTTACTTCTATAAAATGCCACAATTCCTTTGATGGTGGATGTATAATCATGAGAGTTGACCACCATTAAATAAGTCAAAACCACACTGGGTGTTGAGTCAGCAACAGCATTCTTCCAAGTTAGCAGAGGGTCACTATAGGTGACAACAATAAGGGGAAACAGTAGTTGGATATTCATTTTATGGGGTTTGTCTAATGCACTGAGCCTACTATAGAGATTATTGCTGGGCAAAAAAGCAACAGGAAACCACTTTGTTTTATAATTACCTTGTTTTATTAAGAGTATGTCTACAGGAATAATTACATTTGGTGTTAAGACCTCATATAAGAAGGACTTTGGTGTCTTGCATGGCAAGAGAAGACATGAGGCTACACAGGTCATCAACCTGCAAAGTACTCATAAATACAATTCATTGAGGGAAGATACATTGAGAATTGGAATGTATAATGTTAGATTTTTGTGAAGAAGTGGGGAATTGTAAAATTTGAAAAGATAGTTGCACTTGAATAATATAGATGTTATGAGATTAAGCAAAGTGAGATGGGAGGGATATGAAAAAGTAAGTAGTGGACATGTAAAGTTATTTTACTTGGGTGGTGATGGGTCAATTAATGTAAGTTTGCATTGCTGTAAGGATAAAAATTTGGAATGGTGTGGCAAAGGATAATGGTATTAATGATATGCTGATGGTGATGAGAATAAATGCAAGTCCTAAGGATTTGATAATTATACAAGTTTATGTGACAACTAGTAGTCATGATGATATTGAAATTGATGAAATGTATGAAAAGATAGAAGAATGTATTCAATGTGAAGGAAAAAATACATGTATATTGCTATTGGGGGATTGGAATGATGTTGTGGGGAATGGTAGGGAAGAGAAAATTGTTGGAAATTATGGTATTGGAAAAAGTAATGAAAGAGGTAGTCAGCTTGTACCATTTTTTAAAAAGAATGGGTTTGTCATTGCAAACACTTGTTTTAAAAATCATATTAGAAGATTGTATACATGGAAAGCTCCAGGTGACCAAGATGATTATCAAATTGATTATATATTAATTCAGAATAGATATAAGAAGGTCATTAAGGGTACACATGCTTTGCCTGGTGCTGATATTGATATGTATCATAATTGATGATGGCTAAATTAAAGCTGAGTTTAAAAAGAATTAAAAGAGGGAAAAGTTGTACAAGATGAGGCTTGGATAAATTGAGACAAATGAAAAAAGGAAAATTTAATTTAGTATGTGAAAATGAATTTAAAAGGATTGTTCTGGATGGGAAATATATTAATATCCCTAATGGGTGTTGGAATAGAATTAAAAAATGATTCATGAAAACAGCAAAAAAATAAAATATGTATTATTCATGCAAGAAAAGCTAAACAACTTTGGATAACTGAAGGTATATTGAAAAAGATGGACATGTAAAGACGATGGAAGAATGTAAATACTAAGGAAGGGCAAAGGTTATTTAGGAAATTTAATAATGAACTAAGAAGAGAAACAGATTTAGCAAAAGAAAAGTAGTTGGAGCAAGAATGTAAAGAGATAGAAACGTTTCAACAGGTGAACAGATATGATCTGGTATTTGATAGAATACTAAGTATCACTTGGGTGAAAAATACATAGATAACCAGTGGGATTGCAGATAAAAATGGAAGGAGGTTAAATGATATTAAGGATATATTAAACAGATGGGAAGAGCATTTTCAGTGTCTGTTTAGTAGAGGAAATAATTTAATGAATTATGAACTTGAAAATGAAGATGTTGCAACTGATGATAGAGGTATGGACATATTGTCAGATAAAGTAAGAAAGGCAATCACACAAATGAAGAATGGTAAGACTGTTGGATTTGATGCAAAACCTATAAAATTTTTGAGAGAAATGGGAGAAATTTACTATGAATGAAATAGTTGAACTTTGCAATTTGATATATCATAATGGAGTTTGGCCTGAAGATTTTTTAAAGAAATATAATGATTCCAATTGCCAAAAAGAAGAAAGCTGCTAAATGTAAAGAGGATAGAACAATAAGTTTGTTGTCTCATGTTTCTAAAGTTTTATTGAAGATTTTAATTCAAAGGATTTATGGGAAGGTAGATTATTATATTGGTGAAGAACAGTTTGGATTTCAGAAAAGAAAAAGCACAATAGATGCTATTGGTATTGTAAGGCAAATTGCAGAAAGATATATTGAAAGAGCTACAGGAATTGGTATATGTTTTGTGGATTTAAATAAGGCATTTGAGAGAGTAAAAACTAATGTCCATTTTAAGAGATAAAGGAGTATTTTAGAAAGAAAGAGGATTGATTTGGACTATGTATAATGGTCAAAGGATAAAAGAGATTTGGGAGTAATGTGACTGATAAAGTGAATACAGAAATTGGAGTTAGGCAAGGGTATAGTATGTCACCTGTTCTGTTTAATATTTATTTAGAATATATGCTAAATAATTATTTGGACTGTGGAGGAGCAAATGTTGGAGGGAGAGTAATAAAGTGGATAAGATTTGCAAATGATATGGCACTTAATGATGAGGAGGAAAGAGGTTTTCAGAATATGTTGAATAAATTGGAAGAAAGATGTATGGCATATGGAATGAATATTAATATTGAAAAGACCAAGTGTTTATGGATACATAGAGATGCAAACAGACTGCAAATTGGAATCTATGATGACATGGTTCAACAGGTGAAATGATTTAGATATTTGTGTAGTTGGTTGAGTGAGGATGGAGGAAGTGAAGATGAACTTAAAAGAAGAATAGCATTGACAAATGAGACATTTGTAAAGAGAAAGAAGATATTTTGTGGACCTTTGGAAAAAGAATTAAGAAAGAGATTAATTAAACGTTATGTGTGGTGTGTATTAATGTATCGTTGTGAGACATAGACATTGAGTAATAGAATTAAGAAATAATTGGAAGATTTTGAGATGTGGACATTGGAGAAAAATCGAAAAAAATCAGTTGGATGAATAAAATAACAAATGAAGTTTTGAAAAGAGTAAATGAGGAAAGATGATTGATTGAAAATATCAAAGAGAGAAAGTGGATTGGACATATATTGAGAAGAGATTATAGTTTAATAAAAGATGTTTTGGAGGAAATGGTGAATGGAAATAAAAAGAAAGGACAGAAGAGACTGACATTATTGGATGATATAAGAGATGGAAAGACTTATGTGGAATTGAAGAAATGGGCAAGGAAAAAGTGAAATAGAAGAATGGATGAACTGATGTAGTGACTTCTCTTACGACCTGTCTATTGGACATAATACTATTTTATTGATTGATTAATGTAAAAGGAACTGCAGACACTATTGGACATATATTAAAATGCTATAATATAAATACAGTGTTTTCTACTCATCAAAATATCAGCAATATAATAGCCAAGCCAATGGATTCAAGCCCTCTTGAATTTCATGGTGTTTATCAAATCTCATGTGAAAATTGTAAAGCTTTGTACATAGATAGGAGTAATCATTGCATAATTCTTACAAGAGATAAACATGCTAATGGAGTTAAACAATCCTCATCATCATCAGCACAATCACTCCTTACTATTGATTTATGTCAAATTGATTTTTCTAGTACAGTATCATTTCCAGATGTGATAATCTCTACCAGTTTAAAACAAGAAAAATCGTTGAGATACTTAAAAGGCCAGAGTGTATCAAAAAGTGAGATGATACATGCAAACTTTCTCCTATTTGGAAAGATTTTTTTAAAAACATTCTTACTTTAACATTTTTGCTATAATTGGAACTTTAACATTTTTTTTTCAAATCAGGGTTTATAGCACTCCTACAATTATATTTCTACCTTTATCACCCAGTAGATGACTTGTGTGATCAAGTCAAAATGTCAGTATATTAATATTTAAGTTTTTTAACATGGATGAACCCATAAAATGTCTTTTATAAATGCAACCCATGAATATATATATATATATATATATATATATATATATATATATATATTTTTTCATTTAGCTAGTTTGTATATATATATATATATATATATATATATATATACACAAACTAGCTAAAGAAAAAATAAAAACACACAATTACTTCTCTATAAAACTGCTTTAATATTTCAACCAACTGACTGATGAAAACCAGTCTGCTGGTTGAAATATTAAAGCAGTTATATAGAGAAGAAATTTTGTGGTTTTTTTTGTGTGTGTGTGTGAAATAAATAATCATAATTTAAATATAAATAATTGAAATGGAAGCAAGGTTTTTTCCCCCCACAAGTGTATACATAAATTAAAATAATACTCAAAATTTACCCTATGTGTTAAAAGTATATCAAAAACCCAAGCTTATATAACAACATACCTAATATATACATAGGTATTGTTCTATATTTTGTTGATATTAATGTTTAATTAATGCAATAATAAGTACAATTATTTTCATTTCAATTATCAGTACTTTTATAAATATGTAAGCTATAATGCTCATATCAATACATAATACAATAAATTGACCATATATTCCTTTATTTATTAAATTTTATATTTATTTATGTTATATTCTAATTTACAATCATTTGTGTTTTAAAAAATATATTAATAATAATTTTCAAATTATCAATTATGATATTATTCTAAGTGAAGTAGTAAGATAGAAGTAGTATACTTTAATTTGTTTTACATGCTGTGGTGATAAATAATGATAATGAATTTGCTTGGATAAGATGCAAAGAAACTTTTTTTTAGAATTGATTTCATACAAAAATGTTTCTGGATTTAAAAATTTATTTGATAATTATTATTAAAATAAAAAATATTTAGAAAAATAATCATCATAATTGATGTAAGGGTGTTGAATGTTTAAATAGTTGGTTAAATTAGATACATATTTTTAATGAATAAATAATTAGCAATGTAGATAAATATATTGGCGAGATAAATAATTGGCAACATAAATAGATAAGGAAGTAAAGATATAAATATATTATATCATTATTGAATTTTTAAAGGATGTCATGGACCAAACTTTTTGACAAATGGAGTTTTCTTTTTTTTCTTTTTGGTTAACCCAATAATTCTCCTGATCATAGAGAAATGTTGGCTGTTTCCCTTAGAATAAGCATAGTTATTATTGAACTTTAGATTGCTATTTTAAAATTATTGTATTGGATAAAAATGTAGACTTTTTTATAATATACATTTTTTTATGATGCTTTCATTGATATTGTAATTATGAAATAAAATTAAAGAGGTCTGTATTTTCTGGACAGAGGCTGACATTTAAGGTTTTCCTCTTTAAAAAAACATTTATTATAAATATATTTTCTTTTTGATGATGTTAAATATGAAACTCACCACCACCTGTAAAAATTAACATGGTATTAAAACTTGTTTTAAGTATTTTAATAATTACACAACCAATATTAAAATTTAAGATGGAATTTGATAGATTTATCACAAATCAACATGCATTCATTCATATTAAAAAAATAGAAAAAATAGGTTCAGTTTTTGAAAGAGTGTTTAGAGAAACTTTATAGATGTTGTTAAAGTTTTTTTTTTGTTTCAAATTACTAAGTAAGTTCTTAAATATTTAAAAATATTAAATGTGACTATTTATAATATTCATTTATCAAATTTAATTAAAATGAAATTACATCCAAGTAATTGCGTTTTAACATAAAATAAAAATTGTATTCCCAAGTGAAAAGTTGACTATTTTCAAAAACTCATACCAGGTGTAATAACAAAAAATATGATATTGTTAATGGGTTAAAATCTATAACCACATACTTAATACAATAGCCACTCAGGTTTAACTGTCTGGTGATTATAAAAAGAGTACACTGTCAAATGTTGTGATGCAATGAAATGTAATACTTTTTTGATTGCCACTCCAGATTTTATATACAGACTAAATTAAAAACTCCATTTAAATTTTTTAACTTATGAGTTCCACTAAAAATAAAATTATAATAATTGATTTATTGGTGAAATCTTTTTTTTTAATGTGTGTAATTGGAAACAAAATTATACTCTTTAAATTATCACATCTGTTTAGTTTTCTCAATATTTTGTGACAATAAGAAGATAATTATTTTTGATTAGACAATAGTATTAAAAATAAGCTATTTTTCTTAGTTCAGGATGCAGAAGTCTAATTAGCTGCTGTCTAAATAAAGATTGTGACTGTACTTTTTAACTACGAAGTATAAACGTGAAGACGACTCTTTATTATAAATATAAATAACTCATAGATATAATATAAAGTATGTTTATATAACAGTAATGCTTGTAAAAGCTATATTCAATATTTTTTTTGCTTTTTTCAATAAGTTGTAACTATTTTACCTATTACTATCTACATTGCATACATAGTGGCATCTATATCTTTTATATAAAAGTAATTATAAACTATTATAATAATAATGCAGTGTGTACAGGAAAACAGTATGTCATATACTATACAATTTTTCAGTCATTTATCATTAGACAATGATAAAATAAATTAAATGGAGTTTTATATATATAATTATTTTTTGTTTTAATTATTGTAATTAGTTACATATATCTTTTTTTAGATTTTTTAGTATAGTTTAAAGATCTTAAATATTTTCGATTATCTATGTTATTCCTGTAATATAAATGATGAATGCACAAAGCATATTTTTCATTAATTGTATTAGTGGCATTATTATGTTCTTTTTCTCTTTCTTCTAATTGTTTCATGTATGTCAATAATATAACATAAGGTAATTTCTGCAAGCAATTTTATATACAATTTTTTTCAGTTGCCCATTAATTTGTCAAGATGTTTACTATTTTATCATCCTGTGCTAATGCTTGTATTTATATAATATTTATTTTTGAGTAATGTATGATAAATTTTAGAAAAATATGAAAGTTTATTCATTATTTTTTGAAAACTGATATAATTTTTATACTATAATTATTATTAATATTTAAATTAAGATGTTCATAATTAAAAAGTAATTTTTCAATACCTTTAGATTTGTATTCATAATTAGTGTTTAATTCAATAAATTCTTCTTTTTGTAAAGTAGCTATATTTTTATCTGTAGTATATCTATCATTTTTATGTTCGAAATTTTTAATAATTTCCATCGTTTGTATCCCTGCCTTTTGTGATTCTATAAAAAATATATTTCTTAATTTATCTTCATAAGTGAAATGTTTTAATATAACAATGTTATAATTATGTATATAAATCACTATACCTAAGTACATTATTTTAACATCAAATTTCATTTTTGTAAATTATATATTATCTTTATTATTATTATTACATTCTTTACTTAGAATAAAGTGCTATTTCTTGATTTATTCTTTTTTAATTGTTTTAATTTACAATTCATTAATAAATATTGATGACAGTAACCTACTAATATCACAACCCATTACTCTTTTTTTTTTCCTAAAATCATTTTTACTTTATTAAAGTATAATAATCAAGAAGATAAAAAGCATTAACATAGACTAGACCAACAATAAAAATGTTGACAAACTAATAGATAAAAGATGATATGAAATATTAAAAAGGAATCGTACATAAAATTAGTTGTAAAAATTGCAGTATTGTTTGCTATAGACATACAGAGAAATAATTAGATGAAAGAGCAAAAGAATATAATAATGCAATTGATAGAAGAGATGTTAAACTGAGTTTATATGTTTATTATTTAAAATATGAACATAAAGTAGATTGGGTAAAATTAGAAAACCCTTACAATATATTAAAAATCAAAATAGATGTATGAAAATTATTATGTTAATTATAACAAAAATAATTGTCTAAATATATATAAAACATCACTTAATTTAATTGGCTAATAAAGAATGAAAGAAAAATTATATAAAATACATTTATACATATTTCTTTCTGCCTTGCAAATATTGTATTCTTTTTAAAAGAGTTATATTTGATTCTATATGAAAGAGATAGATGTTACTATGATTGCAATGTAAATTGTAATGATAAAATAGTTCAAGCAGTCTGAGAACAGTGAAAGTTAATATTTCCTGAAAATACCTATTATTATTATTATTATTATTATTATTATTATTATTATTATTATTATTATTATTATTATTATTATTATTATTATTATTATTATTATTATTATTATTATTATTATTATTATTATTATTATTATTATTATTATTATTATTATTATTATTATTATTATTATTATTATTATTATTATTATTATTATTATTATTATTATTATTATTATTATTATTATTATTGTTTAATATTATTATTATTATTATTATTATTATTATTGTTGTTGTTGTTGTTGTTGTTGTTGTTGTTGTTTTGTTGTTATATAAAGGTAGTTTTATATTATATCTATGATTTATTAAAATATATGTAAAAGCAGCATAATGGATTAAACTTTTCATTTTTAAAACTATTAAAAATATATTTTTTAATTCTAAAATATTTATGCTGGGTAATGAAACTTCGGAGAAAAATAATGATTTTGATAATGGTAATAATGAATCACATAAGAAATGGATTGGACTTTCATATTCTCATAGAGTATAAAATACATTAAGATATAACAAAGATTATATTGAGAAAAATATAAATATTGGCTGTTCAAATAGTAAAAAATATCAATCTATTAATAGATAATTATAGTTAAGAGATGATACAGTACAAAAAGGAATTGTATATAAAATTACATGTAAAATTATTTACTTCACTTATACTGGCAAACAATTAAAGGTAAAAACTAAATAACATAATAATGTAATTAAAAGAAGAGATCATTAATCTGCATTAAACATTCATTATTTGAAATATGGCCAGAGAATAGATGCTACAAAAATTATTAAATATTTAAATTACATCAAAGATCCAAAAAGAAGACAAATATATGAAACATACTATATTAAAAATAATTTAAATAATTGTAGGAATAGTTATAAGAATTCCATAAATTTGGGTAACAATTAGTTAATTGAATATGAAAGGAAAATACATAAAATCACATAAATAAAATTGAAAAAAATGCATGTAATTTATTTTTTGTATTGTTATGATATAGTCAATTATTTTGGAATTACTGAATTAATATATGAGTGTTTGGATTTATTTTAATTATTTATGTTGTAATTAGTTCTTATAATTCCATGAATTAAAACTAGATGGTTTTATTTATGAAATAGTTCATTAACTTTAAATAGATCGTTAACATTTGAAAAGAGTACCAAATGAAGTGTTGGGAAAAGGTTTTATTGTATAAAATTTTTTATTGCTATTTATATAGCTATTGCAAATAATTTATTATTCTTTGATTATTATTTTAATTTTTAATTTTATTTATATATATATATATAAACAAGACAGTTATTTTATATAGCACAATGTTTTTATAAACCGTAATACCAATATGCCAATAAGCTAAAGCCCATGTGCTTTCTAGATGTCACTATATAAATGAATACTCCCACTTCTTCAAACACAAGATAAAGTCTTTAGGAAAAGATAGAATGAACCATCTATATTTTTGACCCAAACATATAAGTATGGGCAAACCTTAAGTGTTTGAAAATGAGAGAGTGAAGTTGTTATTTGATCACTTAAAATTACTTTTTTATATAGTGACATCTACAAAGTGCATGTGCATTAGCTTATTGGCTTATTGGTATTACAGTTTATAAAAACATCACGCTATATAAAATAAATGTCTTGTTTACATATGTTTAATTTAATAAGAATGACGTATCATAAATTCTAGAAATTTCATAAGCATCATTCATTCACGTAGTAAAAAAGTAATTTAAAGTGATCAATTAACAACTTCATGCTCTCATTTTCAAACACTTATGATTTGCCCATACATATACGTTTTGGTCAAAAAGATAGATGATTAATTCTATCTTTTCCTAAAGACTTTATCTTGTGTTTCAAAAAGTGGGAGTATTCATTTATATAGTGACAGCTACAAAGTGCATGTGCAGTATCTTATTGGATTATTGGTATTACAGTTTATAAAAACATCATTCTATATAAAATAAATGTCTTGTTTACATATGTTTAATCTAATAAGAATGACATATCATAAATTCTAGAAATTTCATAAGCGTCATTCATTCATGTAGTACAAAAGTAATTTAAAGTGATCAATTAACAACTTCACACTCTCATTTTCAAACATTTAAGATTTACCCATACATATACATTTGGGTTGAAAAGATAGATGATTAATTCTACCTTTTCTCAAAGTCTTTATCTTGTGTTTGAAAAAAGTGGGAATATTCATTTATATAGTTACATATACAAAACACATGTACATTAGCTTATTGGCTTATATATAAGTGTTTGAAAATGAGAGTGTGAAGTTGTTAATTGATCACTTTAAATTACTTTTCTACTATGTGAATGAATGACACATATGAAATTTCTAGAATTTGTGAATTGTCATTCTTATTAGATTAAACATATGTAAGCAAGATATTTATTTTATATAGAACAATGTTTTTATAAACTGTAATACCAATAATCCAATAAGCTAATGCACATGCACTTTGTAGATGTCACAATATAAATGAATACTCCCACTTTTTCAAACACAAGATGAAGTCTTTAGGAAAACATGGAATGAATCATCTATATTTTTGACCCAAACTTATATGTATGGGTAAATCTTAAGTGTTTGAAAATGAGAGCATGAAGTTGTTAATTGATCACTTTAAATTACTTTTTTACTACATGAATGAATGACACTTATGAAATTTCTAGAATTTATGATACGTTATTCTTATTAAATTAAACATATGTAAACAAGACATTTATTTTATATAGTGCAATTTTTTATAAACTGTAATACCAATAAGCCAATAAGCTAATGCACATGCAATTTATAGATGTCACTATATAAAAAAGTAATTTTAAGTGATCAAATAACAACTTCACTCTCTCATTTTCAAACACTTAAGGTTTGCTCATACATATACGCTTCATCTGGTTCCAATAGGTACCAGAATTTATTTTAGTTCAACTATTTTATGCAATTATCTGTTTTAAAAAAATAATGATTAAAAGCAGAAATTAGTTACTTAATGATAGAGATGTCATAATAATGGATAATATAGTAATATTTAATAAATTTTATATAATTATATGTGCAAAGTAAGTAACATAATTATAATTGGTTTTGTAGGAGTTATAAGCTAGCATGTTTTTCATAGTAAATATTTAGGTTAGTATTTAAAATAATAATAAATAATGTTAACTGTATCATAGAACAACTTTTCAATAACTGAACTAATATTATAAATAGAATAAATAGTATCAAATTGAAATAAAAAAAAATCTTTAGTTTTATTAAAGCAGTCAAATAATAAATATAATCTTTAATGTAAATTAGAATAAACCTGTTAAAAGTTATTTCTAATATTGTATTCTTTCCAATATTATACTTGTAATCATTAAAAATTTATAATTAACTAGTGAAGGTTAAGTAAGGTCCTTGATGTGTCTGTGCTCATGCATAGAGATACAAGAAGAAAGTGAATAGATAATTAGCCATATTAAAATAACAAGAAAACAAATGAATGAACAAAATAATTATAATTAATATTTTTAAAAAAATGTATTTTGATAAATAAAATTAGTTTTATATAAGTGTTTCTATTTTATGTTATGTAATATATATATAATATTATTTAAAAAGCAATTATTAAAGTTTAATTTAATGTTGTTAAACCACATGCTTTTCAAATAAATAGATCAAACTGCTGTCAGTTGTCAATCGATTAATTATCCAGCTGATTTAAAAAAAAAGTAATCACAGTTAAAACGAAGCAAATTATATTTATTGGTTGATTAAAATAAATTGACATTAAAAATTTTGGAGGGGATAGAAATAATTGTTATAAAAAGAAGGTTTTATTGTATTTTTGGTGTGTGTTATTGAATCCTGCAGGTTTCTAAGATATTCCTTCTCCTAAAACAAGTTGTATTTTTTCAAAAAAATGTATTATTTTTTAAACAAAAGTATGGTAAATTATATCTTTAATTTTTCCAAGATTACAAACAGCAACTGCTAAAAACAGAAAATGTAACCCATATTTCTTGGCATTGACTTTCAGTTAATACTCTTAAAGCTATAATAACGATGTTTAAAGAAAAGTTTATATCTGCTATTTTATATTCTAACCACTTAACTTATATCTACCATGAAATAAATTTAAAATATAGACAATTAATATATTTATGACTTGATAACTGTTGCTGCACCTAACTTTGTTGCCAAGAATTACTTAGTTATTATTTAAATAGACAAAATTTAAAACAAGAAAAGTGTAAAAACATTTGTAGTAACTTTATTATAATTGAAAAGCCTCAAATACCCTTGTTTAAGTTCATTTATAATTGATTTCAAGTACCTATAGTATTTTAATTTTGCCTAATTTTCAACTAAAATATATTATTCATTATATTAATTGTCTACTGCTAAAATAGTTTGACAAAAATGTTATAAATTACAATTATTTAAGGACAAATTTTTATCTATTAAATATTAAGTATAGTAATAATAAACTGTTATATTTGCTTATATATATCTGTACATGGAATTTGTGACAATTATTCCTAGGTCCTTAAACAGATGAAATTTTATACTTGCAAAATGCAACGACTCTTATGTTAAGAAGAGTTAAAGAGAAATTATTTGGAAGCATTTAAAATATTGTAAGTGAAAAAAATTTTAAAAAGAGAGAAAAATTGCTTAAAAATGTGTTCTTTTTAAAAAGAAAAAAAAAGTGGAATTAAAAATGAATCTCTATTATTTTATAAGTAAATGTGGGATACCTAATGATATTCCCAGCTGAATAATTTGTTTTACTTACCATTCTATTGCTGGCTTATCCTTATTATTTTTAGTATTATGATTTATTATCGAAATATCTTTAAAGGTAGAAATTGCCTTAACTTTAAAGAACTATTAAATATGTTTTATTTGGAAATCTTTGCCATGTTTAAGTTAAATGTTTTGACCAGAAGCTTTGTGCCATCAGATAAATAATTTTCAATAAATTATATAAATGTTTTGAACAGAAAACCAGTATGGAGGAAGTTAAATCTATGAACTAAAGTTATTGTATTTTTATTTTGTTTGTTTTATTGGTTTTAAAAAAAAAAAAACCGGAAAAATATTTATGCTATATTTACTTTATAAATGTGTAATAATCTTGGTATAAATATGCCAGGTAATTTAATTTTTATAATTTTAGTCTTAATGGGTTTATTAGGAGGAGTAACTATTCTACCATTCTCATATATTTTACTATTATTATAATTGATAAGTGTTTCACAAGTTAACGTATATTTAAATCATTTTTATTCATGGAGATTTTAATATCTCATTCTTAGCCTGTTTAAATGTGTGTTATTTCACTCAGTTTTATTTAAAATCAGCCAAAGAGGTTTATCAGAGAGTTTTCCATTAATTTGTTTTATAAATGCTACCTTTATAATAACCGCAAATATTTTATATATGCATTGAGAATTAATTTTTTCACATTTTTTACAATCTTTTAAATGTCCACTAACCACTATGTTTTAATATTTAATATTTTATATGTGTGCATTGTACCTTTGCTTCAAATTTTATATGCATTTAATTTTTAAGTAATTCTTATATTAGTCGGTTGGCATAGTTTGCATTGTTGGTTCTGACATTGATTAAACATGTTGTATTTTAAAATTCTTGTTATGACTTAGTCAGTTTAGTATTTGTTAGCTCATAGAGCAAGACTTTGTTAATTATTATTAGTATGCTTAATGGAGTAGACAAGGTCCTCCTTCCTTATTGTATTGTTTTTCCATGAGGTGATAGGGCTTATTCCCATTGAGGATTATTTTATATCAGATATTTGTATTTCTAGTGATTGTGATCATATATTTTTAAGTATTTTGATCCCATGAAGAGGATTGTACTTTCCTGGTACATCTTTCCTGTTCCTGATGCACTGAGATAAGGTCCAGGCATCCTTTTTTCTGCCTCAAAGTTAGGTATTTTGGAAGCCACCACATTCCTATTCAGCTCTGCAGATCATATATGTATTTACTTTGGCCTATCACTCATGATGTATTAATGCTAGTTCCACCACAATAGGTGATGGTGCATTTGTTTTAGATATGTAATGACAAGATATGTTTGGTGGAGGAACTTTGCTTCTTCACGTTGTATTTAGCTATTTTTAAGGCTTAAATGTATATCAACGTCTGAATTGTGTAATTATGATAATTTTATCATCCACAAACCAAACAACAATAATTTATTATTATTTTCAAGTATGTAAATTATGCATATGGTTATAAGTGGCAATTCACACATACTAAGTAGTTTAATATGTTTATCCAGAGTTTTCACCACTGGAATTGCAAGTCTTTTAAATTTCAGTTTTAAAACATTTGGTTTAATAATTTTATGTGGACAGAATTTTTGGAAATATGTGTATAAATTACCTCTGATGAGTGAGCAGCCCATACATGTAGTTTAGTTTAAAGTTAGCTAAAAATTTACTTAAATACATCAATAGCTATAATATTAATAGTGTCAGTGTAAGTAATGATAATTTAAAATATATGCTGTATACGCTAGTCCCAGCTTAGCATTTGCTTAGCTTAGGGTAGTAGATATAAACCTATTAGTGTGTTATTCAGTGTTAAATGACACCACAGTATTATTAAATATGTCAATCAAAATAAAATTGTTTATTAAACACATACCATTGTAATTAAAGTATAAAAGATTTAGAATGTCTAATTATTTAAAGAAATTAGAGTTTAATATCAAATAGCCTCTGCTTACTTTTTCTTGTTTTTATTTATTTTTTGTGTATGTGTTTATTAAAATAAACAGTTTAAAAAAAGGAGTTAAAGAGGAATACTCTGTAACGTTAGCCAAATAAAATGTTATAATTTTGTAAGTCAAAACTAAGTTTGAGAGTCAAAATGTTTTACAAAATAACAGCGCTATCTTGGCAATGTTTCTTCCAGTAATTTTTGTTTGTAAATATTTTTTATTCTTTATTGTTATTAATAAACCAAATTATTATTATTTAAAAAGTTTCATTTCTGTTTGTTTTTCTTTTATATGAAATATTGTCTTGAGTTCCAAATGTTCACAAAAATTTCATAAAGTATACAAAATATATTTTATACTGGTTTAAATTATATAAAGCCATGCTAATCTAGGTGATTCTCAGATTGAATCACAGTAACAGATAATCACATAATTACAGATATTTAATAGTATGCTCATTTTAAAGTTGATTTTTAATTTATTATTATATCTTCTCAGACTGAAGGTTATGCAATGAGATGAAGAATATTAATGATTCAGAAGAGTATTTACTATGCTTTAAATTGCACATTATCTTACAGTAAGTTTTATACTTTTAAAATTTTAATCCATCTGCGTTCAAGGTACTTATTAGGTTGTTTGTGAGTATGGGGAAAGGCATAAAAAGAACCTTTGTCCTTTTCCTTGCTCTAATGATATCTTGGGTAATAGGCCATTATTAATTTAAATTTAGATTAATTAATCAAATCTTTGGATTAATATTTTTTGTTTATTACTCCATGATTGAACATAGTTTGTTAGGCAACTTAAACTTTTATTTTGCACAAGAGTTTAGTTTTAAAACCCCTGAGATTGTTTACTATTGTTGCCTTGTTAATTATAATTTAGTGAGATAGTCCTTCCAAACAAATTATAATTTGTTTTATTCAGCGTGAATAATCTGATAGTATGCCGATTCTAATAACTATTAACTAATGATTTAAATTATCTTTTATATTATCTACGTTAAATTATTAATATGCTATAATAATTATATTTGCATTGGTATTGGATTTGGTCTCTATCCAATTATATATCTCTAGATCATTACTCATTTTTAATTGTTATTGTAACTCCACTGAACCAATTCATTAGGAGTCTCTTATAGATTAGTTTATAATTTCCAGATTAGTCTCTAACAGTATAATCATCTTCCATTTCACATCTTTTCTTCTTCATCTTTTTCTCTTCCTTTTTTTTTGTTTTTCATTATCATTCTTTCTTCATCATTTTAATATTTTCCACCATTTTTCACCCCCTCCCCATCATGTCTCTCATTTTATATTATGGGTTATAATATATATATAACAAGACACAAATTGTGTAACTCACTTTTAAGCTTCTATTAAAGTATTCACTAGCGGCAGCTTACCAATAGCCACAATCAAGCTGTAATTTATGTGCCGAAAGAAAAAAAATTCAAAATATTTATAGAAAAGTCTCATCCCAAGACCAAACTTATCGCTCATCTCAGTGAGGAGTTAGGACTCCAGACATTAGATTCGAAATACTTAGTCAAAAGTCAACATTTTCTAATACATTACCATCAATTAGAAAATCTGAATTTTTCAGACATAAATGTCTTCAAATCCAGTCTTACAAACAAGATAGCTATATAGACCTGAACTCAATTTAGTTTTACAAAGTATTAATACCTTTAACAATATAACATCACAAAAACCTTAACAAGTCACAAATTGTGTAATGTGCCTTTAAGCATCTATTAAAATGTTCACAAGAGGGAGCTTACCAATTGCACCAATGAAGCTTCAATTTATAAGTTACAAAAGAGAAATAAATCAAAGTTGCTATTGGAAAGTCCTCATTTCCAGAGCAATTGGTATTGAGCACATGGCTCAACTCAGTGAGGAGTTAGGACTCCAGACACAAGATCAAAAATACTGACTCAAAAGTCATAATGTATCTACTACATTACTCTCAATTTAAAAACATGAAATTTACAGACACATAATCAAAGTAGATCACTACTGGGTCTGAACTCAATTCAGTTTCACCATATGTTAATAGCCTCAGCAATATAACACAAAAGTCTTCAAGGGAACACTTATGATAATTAATGAACACAAATTGTGTAACTTGCATTTAAGCTTGTATTAAAATGTTCACAAGAGGGAGCTTAACAATATCATCAATCAAGCTTTAATTGACAAGTGCCAAAATAGAAAGAAATCAAAATTTCTATCAGAAAGTACTAATTTCCATTACAAATTGGTTTCAAGCTTGTGCCTCACCTCAAAGAGGTGCTAGGACTCCAGACACTAGATTCAAAATACCAACACAAATGTCATAACTTATTAAATACATCTCTATGAATTTGACAACCTGAATATTTAGGACATGCAAATGTCTTCAAATCCAGACTTACAAAACAAATAGCTATGTAAGTCTGAACTCAGTTCATTTTCACCATATGTTAATAGCCTCAGTAATATAACATCACAAAAGCATTCAAGGGTAGACATATAATAATAAATAAAAAAAGGGACAAGTTGTTTAACTTGCTTTTAAGGTTCTATTAAAATGTTCACTAGGAGGAGCTTAGCAATATCTCCAAATCAAGCTTTAAGTTATAAGTGCCAAATGAGAAAGGATTCAAAATCACTATTGGAAAGTCCTCATACCCAGACCAATTGGTTACAAATTTATGGATCTTTTTAGGGAGAAGTTAGGAATCCAGACACTAGATCCAAAATACAACCTCAAAAGTCAGCACTTATCTAATACATATCTATCCAGATGAAAACCTGAATTTATCACATATGTAAATGTCTTAAAATCTAGCTTTACAAATAAGATAACTACATTGGACTGAAATCAGTTCAGTTTCACCATATATTAATAGGATCAGCAATATAACAAAAAAAATGTTTCAAGGATACAGTTATAATAAATAACAATACAAGACACAAGTTGTGTAACAGTTTTTTAAGCTTGTACTAAAATGTTCACTAGAGGGAGTTTACCAATAGCACCAGTCAAGCTTTAATTTATAAGTGTCAATACAGAAAGAATACAAAATCTCTATCAAAAAATCCTCATCCACAAACAAATTCGTTTTGAACTTATGTCTAATGTCAGTGATGAGTTAGGGTTCCACACATTACATTCAAAACACCAACTCAAAAGTCAGCATTTATCTAATATGTTTGAAAATCTAAATTTATCACACATGCAAAAGGACTTCAAATTCAGCCTTACAAAACAGATAGTTATATTGGTCTGAACTCAGTTCAGTTTCATCATACATTAATAGCCTCAGAAATACAACATTGCAAAAACCTTCAAGGGTATACTTATAATAAGTAACAAAACAAGACACAAATTGTGTAAATTGCTTTTGAGATTGTATTAAGATTTTCACTGGAAAGAGCTTACCTATAGCTCCACTCAAGCTTTAATTTATAAGTGTAGAAAGAGAAAGAATTCAAAATCTCTGTTGGAATATCTTCATTCCCAGACCAATTGGTTTCGAGATTATGACTCACCTCAGGGAGGAGTTAGTATTCCAGAAACTAGATCCAAAATACAAGCTCAAAACTCAGCACTTATTTTATATGTTACTAAGTTGAAAACCTGAATTTATCACACGTGAAAATGTCTCCACATCTAGACTTCCAAACCAGATAGCTATATTAGTCTGAACTCAGTTCTGTTTCACCATATATTAATAGCATCTGTAATATAACATCACAAAACCTTACTAGGGTATGCTTATGATAATTAAGAAAAAAAGTCACAAATTGTGTATCTTGCTTTTAAGCTTATATTTAAATGTTCACCAGAGGGAATTTACAAATAGTTCAACTCAAGCTTTAATTTGTAAGTGTGGAAAGAAAAAAAAATTCAAAATCTCTATCAAAAAGGACTCATCCTCATTACTAATTCGTTTAGAGCTTATGCCTCATCTCAAAGAGATGCTAGGATTCCAGACACTAGATACAAAATAGCAACTCAAAAGTCAGCACTTATCAAATACAGTACTATCAATTTGAAAACCTGATTTTTTAGAACAGGTAAAAGTCTTCAAATCCAGCCTTACAAATCAGATAGCTATATATGTCTGACCTCAGTAAAGTTTCACCATATGTTAATAGCCTCAGCAGTATAATATTACAAAAGCATTCAAGAGTATACTAATACTAATTAATAAAAAAGGCACAAATTGTTTAACTTGTTTTTAAGGTTTTATTAAAATGTTCCCTAGAATGAGTTTACCAATAGCTCAAATCATTCTTTAATTTATAAGTGTCAAATGAGAAATAATTCAAAATCACTATCCTCATCCCAGACCAATTGGTTTTGAACTTATTGCACACTTCAGGCAAGAGTTAGGATTCCAGACACTAGATCCAAATTACAAATCAAAAGTCACCACTTACCTAATACATATCTATCCATAGGAAAATCTGAATTTATCACATATGTAAATGCCTTGAAATATAGCCTTACAAACAAGATAGCTACATTGATTTGAACTCAGTTCAGTTGTCCCATATATTAATAAGATCAGCATTATAACAACAAAAAACCCTTCAAGGTTACTGTTATAATAATTAACAAAATAAGACACAAATGGAATAACATGCATTTTTAAGTTTGTATTAAAATGTCCACTAGAGGGAGCTTACGAATTGCTCCAATCAAGCTTTAATTTATAAGTGTGGACAGAGAAAGAATTCAAAATTTCTATCAGAATATTGTCATCTTCAGACCAATTGGTTTCAAGCTTATGACTCATCTCAGGGAGGAGATAAGACTCCAGACACTACATCCAAAATACTAACTCAAAATATACCACTTATCTAATACTTTACTATCAATTTGAAAGCCTAGACCTAAATTTTTCAGACATGTAAATATCTTCAAATCCAGACTTACAAATCAAATAGATATAGGTTACACTTATAATAATTAATAAAACAATATCCAAATTGTGTAACTTGCTTTTATGCTTGTATTTATGTGTTCACTAGAGGGTGCTTACCAATAGCTCCTATCAAGCTTTAATTTATAAGCGACGAGAGAAATAATTCATAATAACTATCAAAAAATTCATTAAAGACAAACTGTTTTTGAGGTTATGGTTCATCTCAATGAGAAATTAAAACTCCAGACCCTAGATCCAAAATACCAGCTAAAACATCAGCACTTATCTAATACATTTGAAAGTGTGAATTTTTCAGATATGCAAAGGTCTTCAAGTCCAGCCTTCCAAACCAGATAGCTATATGGTTGTTATCTCAGTTCAGTTTCTCCACACATTAAGTAAACTCAGCATAATAACATTGCAAAAGCCTTCAAAGGTGCACTTATATTAATTAATAAAACAAAACTCAAATTGTGTAACTTGATTTTAAATTTGTATTACAATGTTCACTACATGGAGAAACCAATAACTCTAATGAGTCATATCAAAGTCTCCATTGTAAAGTCCTCATTTTTAGACCAATTTGTTTCAAGATTGCTCACCTCAATAAGGAGTTAGGACTCCATACACTAAATCCAAAATACCAAATCAAAATGCACCACTTCTCTAATACCTTACCATCAATTTGAAAGCAAAAACCAGAATTTTTTAGACATGTAAGTGTCTTCAAATCCTGCCTTACAAACAAGCTGGCTATATTGGTCTAACTTTAGTTCAGTTTCACCATATAATTATATGCTCTACAATATAACATTTCAAAAGCCTTCAAGAATACATATATAATAAGTAATAAAACAAGACACAAATTGTGTAACTCACTTTTAATCTTGTATTAAAATGATGATGAGAAGGCATCAATAGCTTCAGTTAAACTTTAATTTCTAAATGCCAAAAAATAAAAAAAATGAAAATCTCTATCAGAAATTCCTCATTCCCATACCAATTAGTTTTAAGCTTATGGCTTATCTCAGTAAGGAGTTAGGACTCCAGAGACTAGATCCAAAATAATAACTCAAAATTCAGCACTTATCTAATATATTACTATCAATTTAATAACCTGAATTTTACAGACATGTAAATGTCTTCAAAGACAATGTTACAATGCAGATAGCTACGTGAGTTTCATAACATATTAATAACCTCAGTATAATAACATCAGAAAAAGTTTCAAATGTACACTTATAGTAATTAATAAAACAAGACACAAATTGTGTATAACTTGATTTTAATCTTTATTAAAATGATCAGGAGAGGGAACTTGCTAATAGCTTCAATCATGCTTTAAATTATAAGTGCTGAAGGAGAAAAAATTCAAAAATATCTATCAGAAATTGTTCATACCCAGACCAATTGGTTTATGACTCACCTTAGTAAACAGTTAGGACTCAAGATAGTAGATTCAAAATACTAACTCAAAAGACAGCAATTATTTAGTATGCTACTATCTATTTGAAAAGAAAAAAAACAGAATTTTTAAGACACATAAATGTCTTCAAATCCAGCCTTAAAAATCAGATATCTATATTTGTCTGAACTCCTTTCAGTTTCACCATATATTAATAGCCTCAGCAATAAAACATCAGAAAAACCCTTCAAAGATACACATTTAATAATTAATAAAACAAGACACAAATTGTGTAACTTTCTTTTAAGCTTGTATTAAAATGTTTACTAGACGGAGCTTACCAATAGCTCCAACAAAGCTTTAATTTATAAGTGCCAATACAGAAAGAATTAAAAATATCTATCAGAATATCCTCATCTACAGACCAAATTGTCTCAAACTTTTGGATCACATCAATGAGGAGTTAGGACTGCCATCTCTAGATACAAAATACAAACTCAAAAATCAGCAATTATCTAATTCATTTCAAAACCTGAATTTTACAAGCACATAAAAGGTCTTCAAATCCAGACTTACAAACCAAATAGCTTTATGGGTCTGAACTCAATTCACTTTCAGCATTTATTTATAGCCTCAGAAATTATTATCAGGAATAAAACAAGAAACAAATTGTGTAATTTGTTTTTAAGCTTGTATTAAAATGTTTACTAGAGGGAGCTAACCACTGGCTCCACTCAAGCTTTAATTTATAAGTGCGGAAAGAAAAAGAATTCAAAATATTTATTTGAATGTTCTTGTCCCTAGAACAATTGGTTTCATATTTATGACTCATCTCAGGGAAGAGTTAGGACTCCAGATTCTAGATCCAAAATACAAACTCCAAAATCAGCACTTATCTAATATGTTACTATTCAGTATGTTACTATCCAGTTGTAAACCTGAATTTTTCACACATGTAAAGGCCATCAAATCTAGACATACATACCACATAGCTATATTGGTCTGAACTAATTTCAGTTTTGCCATTAATTAATAGCATCAGCAATATAAAATCACAAAACCCTTCAAAGGTACACTTATAATAATTAATAAAACAAGATACAAATTGTGTAATTTGCTTTTACACTTGTATTAAAATGTTCAGTAGAGGGAGCTTACTAATAGTTCAAATCATGCTTTAATGTATAAGTGCCAAAATTGAAAGAATTCAAAATCTCTATCGAAATTCCTCCTCCCCAGACCAATTGTTTTCGAGATTATGGCTCATGTCAAAGACAAGATAGGACTCCAGAGACTAGATCCAAAAATACCAACACAACAGTCAGCCCTTATCTCAGAAATTATTATCAATTTAAAAATCAGAATTATTAAAACAGAAAAATATTTGTCTTTCATTTCAGACTTACAAACCATGTAGCTATATGGGTCTGAACTCAGTTCAGATTTCTCATATATTAATAGCTTCAACAATATAACATTGCAAAAACAATAATTAATAAAACAATATTCAAATTGTGTAACTTGCTTTAAGTGTATATTAAAATGTTCACTAAAATGAGCTTATCAACAAGTCAAATCAAGCTTTAATTTATGGCTGCCAATAAAGAAAGAATTCAAAATTTTTATTGGGAAGTCCTCATCCCCAGACAAATTGTTTTCGAGCTTATGGCTCATCTGATAGAGGCTTTAGGATTCCAAACATTAGATCCAAAATATTAACTCAAAGTGAACACTTATCAAATATGTCACTAACAATTTAAAAACCCAAAGTGAAATTTTTCAGACACATAAATGTCTTCATATACAGCATCACAAACCTGATACCTATATGTATCTGACATCAGTTCAGTTTTATCATATATTATTAGCCTCAGCAATATAACATTGCAAAAGTCTTGTAATGTTCCCTTATAATAATTTATAAAACAAAAGCTTCAAATTGTGTAACTAGCTTTTAAGCTTGTATTAAAATTTTCACTAGGTGAGCTTACCAATAAATAGCTCTAATCAATTATATCAAAGTCTCTATTAGAATTCCTAATTCCCAGCTCAATTTGTTTTGTTTGAGCTTATGGCTCCCCACAGTGAGGAGTTAGGATTCCAGACCTAGATCCAAAATACCAATGCAAAATTCAGCACTTATCTAATACTTTACTATCAATTTGAAAATCTAAAGTTTTCAGACATGTAAATGACTTCAAATCCAACCTCACAAACCAGGTAGATTCATGGGTCAAAACTCAGTTCAATTTCACCATATATTAATACTCTCAGCAATATAACATCACAAAAGCCTTCAAGGGAACAAATATAATAATTAATAAATAGAGACATAAAATTGTGTAACTTATTTTTTAAGCTTGTATTCAAATGTTCACTAGAGGGAGTTTACCAATAGCATCAACCATGCTTTTATTTATAAATGACAAAAGTATAAGAATTCAAAATCTCTATTGGAAAATCCTCATACCTTGACGAATTGGGTTTTAGCTCTTGGCTCACTTCAGTGATGACTTCAGACTTTGGACATTAAAATACAAACTCAATGTCAGCATTTGTCTAATATGTTGCTAACAATCGGAAAACCAAGACCTAAATTTTTCAGAAACACAAAATGTCTTCAAATCCAGTCTTACAAACCAGGTTGTTATATGAGTCTGAACTCAGTTCTATTTCACCATATATTCAGAGCCTTTGGCAATATAACATTGTAAAAGTATTCAAGGGTACACTTATAATAATTAATAAAACAAGACACAAATTGTGTAAATTGTTTTTAAGCTTGTTTTAAATTGTTCACTAAAGGGAGTTTACCATTAATTCCAATGAAGGTTTAATTTACGAGTGACAATGGAGAAAGAATTCAAAATCTCTATCAGAATGTCATCATCCCCAGACAAATTGATTTTGAGCTTATGGATCACTTCAATGGGGAGTTAGGACTCTGGACACTAAATCCAAAATACCAACTCAAAAGTTAGCATTTAGCTAATATATTGGAAAATCTGAATATTTCAGACACATAAAGGACTTCAAATTCATCCTTACCAACCAGATATCTATATGGGTCTAACTCAGTTCACTTTCATTATATATTAATAGACTCAGAAAAATAACATCACAAAAGCCTTCAAGGGCACATTAATAATAATTAATAAAACTAGACTCAAATCATATAATTTGCTTTTAAGCTTGTATTAAAATGGTTACTAGAGGGAGCTTTCTAATAGCTCCAATAAAGCTTTAATTTGTAAGTTCCAAAACAAAAAAAAATTGAAACCTCTATCAGAAAGTCAACATCAACAGACCAATTAGTTTTGAGCTTATGACTCACCTCATGGAGGAGTTAAGACTTTAGTCACTAGATGCTAAATACCAACTCAAAGGTCACTAGATCCTAAATACCAACTCAAAGGTCACTAGATCCTAAATACCAACTCAAAGGTCAGCACTTAATTAATACATTACTACCAGGTTGAAAATCAGAATTTTTCAGACATGTAAATGTCTTCAAATGTATCCTTACAAACCCGATCGCTACATTAGTCTGAACTCAGTTCAGTTTCACCTTATATTTATAGCCTCAGCTATATAACATCACAAAAGCATTCAAGGGTTGAAACAGTCAATTCTGATCACTTGCCCATTTCCCCTATTTTACCCTTACATCTATACATGTGCCAGATTTAAACCCTCTCAGAGTACCTATATAAAATAACTTTATATGTATGATTGCACACATAGATGTGAGTGTCAAATCTGTAATCAAATTGATATATATATATATATATATATATATATATATATATATATATATATATATATATATATATATATATATATATATATATATATATATATATATAGCTTGGCTTTGATACAGGTACTCTTTGGGTACTCTCTTCTCTGCCTAAGAGGCCAGTGTGGAGCAATAATTAAATTACATTGGTGTAGATCAAAGGCATAAGTTATAATTGTCATATTTTTGTATAAAAGTTGTACAATATTGTTTCACAAGTTATTTTATTTAAAGAGTCAAAAGTGCATATGTAGATTGTGTTTACTCCCAAAGGTGATCTAATAGGAAACACATCATCTGATTCAACATATATATATATATATATATATGTTGAATCAGATATATGTGTTATATATATATATATATATATATATATATATATTCCAACCAGTCACCACCTAAACATTCACAGTGAATATAGTAATCAATATTTCTCACTGCTGTCAAGGCAACCTTCTCACCTTTTTAATAGCAAGAATGGAAATCCATTCTTACTAATGGTCCATTGAATATATAAGAACACTTAAAGTTTGTAACTTGACTACAGAGTATGAAATATTGTTACAATGAAGTTTAAATAAACCTCTTTAAACATGAATAAACATGTCACTATAATGCAGACTAATAAATAGTCATCTAAAACATTACTTAATGCAATACTTTTAAGTTACCCATGTATTATTTAGAAATAATAAGCGAAATAGTGCCTAAAGCTAATCTGGGATAATCATGTAAATAGATTCCAACCAGTCACCACCTAAACATTCACAGTAAATATAGTAATCAATATTTCTCACTGTTGTCAAGGCAACCTTCTCACCTTTTTAATAGCAAGAATGGAAATACATTATTACTAATGGTCCATTGAATATATATGGACACTTAAAGATTGCAACTTGACTACAGAGTAGTATATTATTTTTTTTTAAATTCATGTAGTTTAATTAAAAAATGATTCACTCTAAATTATTAGTTCTTTTCATAATTTATTTTGCTGAATCACATATATATTAATGTATTCCAGGTACTACATCCTACATGTATAGTAGAAGAATTAGTTTTATACTAATTATAAATTCTGTTTTTAATTTAAGTTGTAGTAAACAATTTTAATTAGATCACCACAGCTGTCCTAATATAGTGTGAGTCTAGTTTTATAATGTTAAATTTGCAATAAATTTTTTTCGAATTAACACTAGATCCTAAATACCAACTGAAATGTGAGCACTTATATAATACATTACTATCAATTTTGGATGGAGATTTTCAATCTCTCTCTTTTGGTACTTACAAATTAAAGCTTAATTGGAGCTGTTTGTAAGATATGACTTGTGAACATTTCAATATAAGCTTTTAAATTCAGGTCTTCAAATTGATAGTAACATATTAGATAAGTGCTTACTTTTGAATTGATATTTTGGGTTTAGTGGCTGGAGTCCTAACTCCTCACTGAGGCAAACCATAAGCCCCAAACCAAATGGTCTGTGGTTGGGGACTTTTTGGATAGAAATTTTGAATTCTTTTTCTTTTGGCACATAAATTAAAGTTTGATTGGAGCTATTGGTAAGCTTCCTCTAGTGAACATTTTAGTACAAGCTTAAATGGATATTACACAATTTGTTTTATATTTTATTAATTATTATAATTATACTCTTGAAGGCTTTTGCAATGTTATATTGCTGAAGCTATTAATATATTGTAATGGTCAAAATTTGTCTATCTCGCTAACACACTGCAGAATTTAAACTCTAGAGATGGAATTCAACACTAGAAAGGGTAGCCTCCCGGTAAACTCAAGTTCAAATCTAACATCTAAGCTCCACAACACCCTCTACATGATAACATATCTGATGCTACTAATAGTTTAACTTCCTTTCGGTCCCACTGGTCATGGAGAAACAAAAGACTCTAATTCTAAAATAGTCCTAGGTTCATTTAACAATGACATATAGATGTGCCCAAGGTAAGCCTAACATGGTATGTAACTTATATTGCACCCCGAATAAATAAACAGAAGCAACTATTTAATTACTGCACTATTTATTGAAGCATATAAAGTTATAAATATGCTCTCCAGATTTTATAGTGATATATATATATATATATATATCATATATATATCTGGAGATATATATATATATATATATATATATATATATATATATATATATATATATAGTACTTCTATCTGAGTTATTTTGTATTATAATGTGTCTGTTATATTACAAATTAAGTATGTGTGAGCCACATAAAGTATTAAATCAATTTAAACAACTAATTAAATGTGAACAGGAAACCTTAAGTTAATAAGAGAAGCTTGTATGAATGTTGATTCTTGTTCGAAGATAAAGCTATACTGCACATTAATGGGATTCATTTAATTAATTTTAATAAGAATTTCTTATAGGAATATGTCTGTGGTGGTGCTAGTGATAAAGTGTAAAGGATGGAGTATAATGATAGAATTGTGGTTTTACCAGAAATCAAATAAATAAACTAAATTTGAAGTTTGGATAGGCATTTTGCCATTTATCTGGAATATCTCTAGTCCTTACACAGCTCAAGCTGGGTCTACACCCAGGAGGTTTAAATCTGTGGGGACATATATGGATAACTTCCCCAGTGAGACTTTTATGTCACTCTCTAATGGGAATCACAGAATAAAACAGGGATACAGACTCAGCCATCGATGAACTTGGGGAAATTAAAGTGAATTTAATTCTCCAGCATGTTTACCAGTAACACACAACTTAATTTTAAAATATATATAAAAGAATAGTTCATAAAAAAGGTAGAATAACTTACTCTTAAACTTATTTTATGGCCAGCCTCTCTCAACAAACTTTAAATAATAAAAAAAACTATTTTTAAATCATTTATGTGATACCTAAAATAATTATCTTAAATACAGTTTATAAAAGGAAGGGGGAATGTGTGATTGAAATTTAGTAATAAATATGGCAACCAAGCATTTATAAGATTTCCTTGCACAACTCAAACAGGCTTGAAAGAATAAATTTAAAATCACTTTATAATAAGGCATTTAAAATATAATGTCATACATATATAGATATAAAAAAGGTAACCCAAGTAGAAGATGTGTAACATGCATTAAGGAAGGATTAAATAAATACACACAATAAAATACATAATATGAAGTATAAAATAGCTATAGCTTAAGGTTTATGAGATCGTGGGTTACATTTTAATTACCTCACTTTGCAAGGACAGTCCATAAGCGTTTCCCAAAATTTAAATACAGTTCTTGGGCAAACTTTTGGTTCTGCTCTATGATCACAGATTTTACAAGCAGTAGCATAATTCACAATGATTCACAATACTGCTTCTATGAGCAGCTTTACTTCTAATGGTTTAGTTGACATTTCAAAACACAATTACATAACTTCAGATGGAGACTAACGGTGGCGAGAAACCATTCTGAGGGAATTTGGCCCACTGCCTTGTACCCCAGCATTTTAAAGTTGAAAACCATGGGAATTTCTGGGTACAGTTCACTTCTCATAGAGAATCAAATAAGGTGATTTCTTTGACCAACTTCTTTTGTTTTAAACTTCTAATTCTAATTTTTAAACTTATTTCAAAGTTAGAACTGAGATTTTAGACAACTAAAATCTATATTAAGATGTCTGAAACTTGTTTCTTAGATAACTAAAATTTGTCTATTCTTATCACAAATCCAGTCTTATTTATACTCTCACATTAAACAATCATTTTTGCCCTGCAGTAAAGAAATCCAGTAATCAAAATTTATTAATTAAATCAGTAACCAAGGAATGTACTTTTAATTAAAATGTATTATATGCACCTTCCTAGCTATTCTGATCCAATTTATTTAATTAAAATTTCTGGCTAATATGTTATCTTATAATTAATTAATCAAAAAAAATCCATTAGTGAAACTGGCATAAACAGTTTAAAATTAGCCACTATTGTTTTCTTTCCCCACCCTCATGCATTTTAAAAGAAAATGGCATGATTTTGAAAACTAAAGTAAAATTTATTTACAACTTTTTTTTTTAATTTAATGTTTAAAATCTATTTATAAGTGATATTATTTTAAATTAAATGAAAACAAATATAGCGAATATAATATCCCTAAATAAACAGATATAAACAAACAAATTTTAAACAACAAAATATTTTCATAACTCTTAAAATATTATCGCAGTATGTGTGTAGATGAGAATATGTGACCAACTTTTGTTGTATGGACATATATACGTAAATATACTCGACGGTATGGAAATAAAACCGTTAAGACAAATTTAATTATTATTAAAAAAAAAGGTCCCCCATTAAACATATAAATTTAGGTGGGATTTCAGTAAATATACACAGTACACACACAATATGATAAAATTAGGGTTTTAAATAAGGCATGAGGGTAGGTAAAAAAAGAGAAGGTGAAAACAAGATTTGCAAGGCATATCTTACTGTGTCAATATGGTTTGACTAAAGTGAGTTCACCATCCATATTGCTATCTGGTTTGGAAGGCTAGGTTTGAAGACATTTATGTGTCTAAAAAATCAGGTTTTCAAATTGATAGTAATGTATTAGATAAATGGTGACTTTGAGTGAGTATTTTGGATCTAGTGTCTGGAATCCTAACTCTTCACAGAAGTGATCCATAATCTTGAAAATAAATTGGTCTGGGATTGTACACTTTCCAATAAAGATTTTGAATTCTTTCTCTTTTGGCACTTCTAAATGTATGCTGTGAAGTGATGTATTTCGATTATAGCTATTGGTAAGCTCCCTCTAGTAAACATCTACATATATACACATATATAAAATAAATAAAAAATATAATAGGTAAATAAATAGGTACAAATACACAGACAGATTGTTAAATTATATTTATTTGTACTAAGTAAACAAAAATATAAATATATTGCTAGTTAAATAGGTAATTACATATAAAAGTTATTAGGTAGGGGCATTTGATAGATAGATAGATAGATAGATAGATAGATAGATAGATAGATAGATAGATAGATAGATAGATAGATAGATAGATAGATAGATAGATAGATAGATAGATAGATAGATAGATAGATAGATAGATAGATAGATAGATAGATGGACATATATATATAGATAGATAGATAGATAGATAGATAGATAGATAGATAGATAGATAGATAGACAGACAGACAGGTAGGTAGGTAGGTAGGCAGTCAGGCAGGCATGCAGGCAGGAAGACAGACAGACAGATTGATAGACAGACAGACAGATAGATAGATAGATAGATAGATAGATAGATAGATAGATAGATAGATAGATAGATAGATAGATAGATAGATAGATAGATAGATAGATAGGTAGATAGATAAATAGATAGATAGATAGATAGATAGATAGATAGATAGATAGATAGATAGATAGATAGATAGATAGATAGATAGATAGATAGATAGATAGATAGATAGATAGATAGATAGATAGATAGATAGATAGATAGATAGATAGATAGATAGATAGATAGATAGATAGATAGATAGATATATAGATAGATAGATAGATAGATAGATAGATAGATAGATAGATAGATAGATAGATAAAAATCATATTAATTAATATTTTATTTTCAGAGAACAGAATTAAAGCAATGTGTTTGTGCTTTTCCAAACCTGACTCATCAAAGTGTTTAAGTAAAGTTATTAAAGATAAAGATACTGCACACATAACATGTGGCTCTGAGTCAGACATTAAATCATTCACGATGAAAGGAAGCAATAGAAGCAGTAAGTAATTTTCTAATAGATGTTTATTATAATGGAATTCCTTGAGGATAGTTATAATTGATAGAAATCAGAATTTAAAACAAGTAATTTATGTCCTACAATTACTTAAATTAACAGTCTAAAACACAATCAAATCATAATTTTAAATTCATATTATTCATTAGTAATGTAATAATATCATTAAAATGAAAAATAAATCATTGAAAAACTATTGAAATGAACATTCTAAATTTGGTGATCAAAGGGCATTAAATTTATGTCACAGTAATTTAATTATTTTATATAATAATGATTTTCAATTTAGTCATAAATGTTAATAATTATTATTAGAAAATTGTTACATTTATTTAGTGCAGGACATATTTTATTTTCTATTAATTTAATATATATATATATATCACTAAAATAATGGAAGTTTCAATCATAGGCTGTTAATTATCTAGGAATTTGAACCTTTATATAATGTTAACTCTTTGCATGATCGATTTGTTTAAAAGCGAAGTGGCTTGACATCACTCTAAATCGGTCACTTTACATACTATGATTACGATTTTGCACTCGTTTAAAAGATTAAAAAAAGTTCTGTAAGATGCTGCCCTCTCTTGAATTATTTTACAAGTAAAAAATCAATAAATATGGCGATATATGTCAAACAAAAGAAAAGTACTGCCTTTTCTTGAATCTTATTGGCTGTTACATTTGACAACAAAGAAAATGGCTTCCAAATAGTAAAGAGTTATGATCTGTTTTTGTTTTATTTCGAAAATGATAAACAAATGTTTTAGATCATTTTAACAGTATTTTTTGACAAATTATAAATTATTTTAATAAATTATGCTAAAAATAAAATTATTTTAGAAAAATAGTTAAGATTTTAGAAATAATTTTTTATTTATTGTAATGTGCTTATCACTATGTAAAAGTGGGAAGAAATCATGACATCAGCAAATATTTTACATTGGCGAGTGTTGTTCCTTTTAATTTCTGCCACTAGCGAATATTTTTCTAAATATAAATCAAAATTTATTTTTGAAAAAACCTTTGTTCACTTTCATAATCTGACAAATTATTAATGTACATTTTACAAACAGAACTAAAGTGAATATAATATTAAAAGATGAATATATTTTGACAATTAACTTTGTTAATTGACACTTCAGTTTGTGAATTAGCCAATTAAAAGTTTTGACTTTTACCTCACTCAGCCAATAATATAATTAGCAGTTTAAGGGTTAATGACCAATCAGTATAATTATTGCTTCTATTACTTAAATGAATGTTTTGCAAGTATGTAATTTATACAGAATAAAAATTAGAATTATTTTAAAAAGGAAATAATAATAAACTTATAAATAATCAAAAAATAATTGTTGTTTGTTGTTTTTTCTTGGGAAATGTACTTTATTATTGAGAGTATACAATTTCTTATAATTTTGGTTGATTGCAATCCATTATCTGAAATTATATGTACATTATGTTTATAATAATTATCATTGTAATTTTTATGCATTTTCATTTTATCTGTTTAGAAATTAAAGACACCATTAAAAAATTAAAAAAACATGGTATAAAGACATGTCCAGAATTAAATCGTTGTCGAAAAAACTTTAGCATTTCCAGTATAAGTGCAGAGTAAGTAAAATGACTAAGTAATTACAATCATCTTTGTAAATCAGCATTTATTTTTATAGCGTCTGTATACAATTGTAATCACATTCATATAGGCTTTCATTCAGTAAATTCTACTAAATTTCATCGGCGTCATTCATTCATAAGTTATATATAGTAATTCAAAGTGACTGTTCTATAATCACACCTTCTGTGCCAGTACTTCAGATTTGCTCATATATAAATATTTGAGTCATAGTAATAAGAGGATTCCTTTTATTGCTGCATAAATTCTATATCTTGTATGGGTCAGAGGGTATTCATTTATTATTTAACACTCGCAAAAAAGCGTTTGCACAATTTGCTTTGAAAAAGCCGATATGAATCATCTTTGTAGGAAATACAGCTTAATAATTTTATACAGATCATATAATGAAGTATCTTGAGATGTTAATTTAATCTGTTTTAATTTGTATTCCACAATTATTATTGTTGTTGTTGTAACTAACAGAAAAACTTAATTAATTAAATGAGAGAAAATAATATATGGACTTAAGTAAGTGAATAAAAAAAAACATATTAGCATAAAACATAATAATTGGATGTAAATGTCTTTGCATAAGTATAATGATCTAGCATTAAACACGAAATGATTTGATTTATTGGCTAAAACTGACCTTTAGTGGCCACAACGTTTTGCCCTCTATTTTTAAAAACTTGAACTATATTTTATTCATATTATGCAATTGCAAATTATATCTAATTATAAAAGTATTTTTTACATGAAGGTTAATAAAAAAAAACCTTATATTTTTATGCGTAGTTTTGAACATATTTTCCACATTATTAGGGTGGATATAGTCATTGTCCAGGTCAACAAGGTTTTCTTTGTGGATAAAGACAGAGTGAACATATACACTATTATCTAGACCACTTATATTGCTATATTCAACCATCCATCAGTGACTATATGCATACCAGGTAAAATGTGTTGCAGTAGAGCAGTTTCAGAGTGGCAGCTGATTTATCTTCAATTTCTGTTAACAAACGTTTTCTTGACCCTCTCTCTGTCCCACCACATATCCAATGGCCTTCTCTCATTGCCCCCCAATGGTGTTTTCAGTGAATGAAATATGACTTGTCGCTCTCCACAATCCATGGTGCACCATTGTCATCAAATCTACTGACAAGTGCTGGATTTCTGTCAAAATATGTAGTACATTCTTCCCAGCAAAAATGACATCAGTCTATGACCACTCATTCCTTAACATCAGTTTCACAAACAATAAAGTACATTGGAAATTATTTTAAGTTTTGCCACATGTGAATGTTAATATTTAATATTTTATAACCTAGCTCAAAATTGCACATAATATATATATATATATATATATATATATTATGTGCAATAAATAATAATAAATATATATATATATATATATATATATATATATTATTTTTATTAACCATCATGTAAAAAATACATTTATAGTTAGATATACATTACAATTACATAGTACAAATAGAATATAGTTAATTTTTTTAAAACTAGAGGGCAAAAAGTTGTGGCTGCTAAAAGTCACTTTTACTGATTTATTGATTATAAATAGACTATCATAAGTGGTAAATAGATGCAATGATGACAATATTTATTGTCCAGAATTAAAATAATCATATGCTTATTAAAAACAGAACCTTCATGGTGTCAAAAAATGTTGCATGTGATTGTGACCAATATATATATATATATATATATATATATATATATATATATATGGTTTTGATTAGGAATATATCAGACTTTTCAGCTTGATCACAAAATCTATCAACTGGGTGATAAATAGATTATTATAAAGATGTTTGTAGAAACACTGTAAACACTGGTTTATAACTATATGAAATTAAAAAAATAAAAGTAAGAATATATTCAGTGTAATGTGTTTTTGTTTTATTTTTTTCACATAGGAGGAACATTGAATGTGTCATCACATTCATTTATACAATTCAATCTTTTTATTATATCAATGGATTCCTTGATAAATTACACTGGTATAATATGCCACATAAACATGTTATCCTGGTATTAGAGAAATCAATGTTGTGACTTGAATTCATAACATGGAATAAACATGCTAATGATGATGAATGTTGGTTAACTGCATTTGCACGTTTATTTTTAATACTAATGTGAAGATTGATCATATCTATATAACAATCTGTGCCATTACTACACAAAATTTTGTAAACTCCATGAGCCTCAAGAAAGACTGAATATTTAGACTTCATTATGATGTTACTATTTTTTTTGATAAATAGTAAATATTTTTTTTTATATTAGTCTTTTAGGTGTGTCCAATACTGTCTTAATTTAATTTACACAAGGACACAAACTTCTATAGTTGTTTCTTTACTTCCTTTGGTTTTTCGACTTGAATTAAGACTTAATGAATGATTTTATTAATATAACCATTAGCTAACAAACACTATTTATATGATTATTTCTTCTTTCTGATGTTATTTACCTAAAAGCTTAATTTATCTAGTAAAAAGTGTTTTGCCTTCAAAAAGAATTGGGTTGGGTGATGATGTAATGAAAATTGTAAGCATCTGCCTGGAATGTCTATTTTTTTCTGAAAACTAAAACTGATAGACTAATTTGTTTCCCGGTAAGAAGCACATCAAGAAAGGGAAGTTTTCCATCAGGATATATCTCTATTGCAAAGTTAATATGACTATGGATATAATTTAAATGGGACAAAAAATCATATTTTAATAATATCCATCATATTGAATTTACAATGGATAAAGTGTCTGTAAGCAAACGTCACTTTCCTAATGTACTTCTCACCAGAAAATAAACTAATATATCATTTACAGTTTTTAAGAAAAATACACACACAAACAAATATTTACAATTTTCATCATACCATCATCTAAATTATTTTTGATGTTGCCAAACTTTTTTTATTAGAGCGATTAACGTTTCAGATAAATCACACCTGAAAGAAGAAATAATTAGATAAATAGTATGTTATTACCTAATGGTTATAATAATAAAACAATTCATGAAGCCTAAATTGAAACTTAAAATAATTAAAATAAAAATCAAAAAGAAGAAACAACTATTAGCTCTTGTGTTCCTCATACAAAAAAAATTAAAGACGGTATTGAACATATCATAAAATACTACAACATAAAAACTGAATAGACTACTTTTCACAAAATTAGTAACATCATAATTAAGCCTAA
This sequence comes from Epiperipatus broadwayi, assembly GCA_028023455.1. NCBI lineage: Eukaryota > Metazoa > Onychophora > Udeonychophora > Euonychophora > Peripatidae > Epiperipatus > Epiperipatus broadwayi. The sequence continues at coordinate 195,723 of JAQFVV010006868.1, forward strand.
AAATTCAACCTCCTTTGAGGCTTTTGAAAGTTATAAAATTTAATATGGCATTCATAAAACTTCTTATGTATGTATGGACAATTGTTTCACCAGTACTAGAATACATAAGGATGCTAATGCAATTAATCAATATTCATCTTCATTGGCATTCTCACTCCATGCTATGAATTCAGGTCATAATATTGATTTCCGTAATACCAGTCATTTATCCAGAAGTGTTACATTGTACCAAGATTAGAAAAACCATTGAGATATTAAAAAACTAAATTGTATCAATAAACCTAACAATACATGCACACATCCTATTTTGAAGAATTTTTAGAAAACATATTACTCTGAAGATTTTCTGACTATTATTAATTCAAAAATTTTTAACCTGCTTTTTTATTGGTGGAACTTTAACATTGTTATAAACTTGTATTTACAGTGATTGCACAACTATTTTTATATTTATTCAACACCCAATTGTGGCTTGGGTGTTCAAGCTGGAATGTTGGCCTATTGGTAATGAAAATAATACCTGTATGAACCTGAAAATTATAACATATGTCTGCAGCTTGTGAAAACATATGTATCAACAACATCATTATTTTCAATGATTATACATCAATAACAGCATAAAGGTCTCTCCAAGTTCAATCTATCTTCTCTGATCTCTAGGCTATCTTACCCATATTACTCCCACACACTTCATAATTTCACATATCCATCTCACATGATCTTTTTTATGTCTTTTGAAATCTCTTCCAATCCAGTTTCAAATTTCAACTGTCCATTATTATCTCTTCTAGCAATATGTTCAGCCCAACACCACTTCAGTCTCTCTTAGTTATTTTAGTGATGTCAGTAACATCTGTGTTTTTCTCTTAGCCATGTATTTCAATTTCTTCTTGTTAATTTTAGCATGCATGTCTCCATATTTCATTGAGCAGTCTAAAGATTATAAATGTATTGTTCTGCTGTTAAGTGTCCAACGTTTATTTGAAAGCTTTTTTTTTAAAATCCCTCTAACGAAGTTTAATTCAATGACAAATTTTATCCATTATGTTTCTATCCATAATGATAATCTGACCAAACATCTGTAGCTGTTAACTTTATCTAATTTATTATTGTCAATCTTTATTTTAAACTTATGAGAAAATTCATTGAACATTATTTTGATTATTTGTTTAATACTTACCTTTAGTCTTTTTTCTTATTTTAATGTAATAACTCTTGCAACATTTACCATAGCTCTGGAGCATGATTTGTAAAATTAACTACATCATCAGCAAAACTGACATCTCTTAAATAGTCCATTTATTTATTTTTCTTTAGCTTTCAATTATAATCCACAAATTATTTTTTTGCAGCACTGCTGTAAAAGTGTTGGAGATCTGGAATGTCACAAACCTGTCTCAATGTTAATCTTCCTAGTATCATTATGTGATGTAATTGTTGTTGTAGCATTTAAATAAATATTCTTCAGAATATGATAATATACAGGGTTTAAACTTTGATGATCCAATTATTTAATTACTGAAGAAATACTTATACAATCCAATGTGACTTTACAATCTACAAATCCAAAGAGTATTTACAATTCATATTCATTGGTCTTTCTATAACTTCTCTCAATATCTGCATATGCTCCAAAGTAATAAAACTACATTTAAATTCAGTTTCTTCGTTTGGTTTATTAAAATCTAAAGTTTGATGTAGATGAGTTGTAATTATTTTGCTAAAAAATGATTTAGACCTGATAAACGGCAATATGTATGTAATTTTTAATATGTTCTTTATCAACTTTTTTAAATATTGACAGTAATATTGCATTTTTCCAATCAGCTGATACATCTTTATCATTTAAACAGTTGGCATATAACTTCATCCAAAAAAAAAAAACATCTATTTTCTCAAGTGCTTCTTTTTAGATTTTTTTTTCATATATCTAATTTCATGTCTCACTTCTTTATTTAAAATCCTAGAAAATTTAGAAGATATAATACATTTCAGAGATACTTTTTCTTGTTTATTTTATTACAATATAATTTTTGATAATACTTTTCTTCGCATTTCACAATGTCATCTCTTTTTTAATAATATTTTCATCTTTTTTTTCTTATTGCAGAAATTGGTTACTTACCAATACAAAAAATGTTGTTTTACATTATTAAGACTTTTATTCTTATCTATAGGTGTCTTTGATTTTGTAAATTATACTTTTAATATCATTATCAACTCTTTTTTGCACCATTTAAAAAAATTCTAGACATTCATTCTTAATGCATTGTTTTTATATATTTTCATTTTTCTTCTTTTTTCATAAATCCACTAGTATCAACAGAAATTTTCCTGTTCAATTGCTGCTTTTTTGTACCAGTTATGTATCAGTTATCTTCATTTTGAGTTCATTCAAATCTAAATCATGTTCAAAGTCATTAAATATTTGAAAATCTTTTGCAAGATCTAGTGTAAATTTGCTGGATATCTCAAGATTAGGAATATCAACTATGAATATTGATTTTCGTAGTATTTTTTGTCCCTCTAATTCTACATTAACATGTATTTTACATCTCACTAATCGATGGCTATTTCCTATATTAATTTTATTAAGAACATTACAATGTATATGTTCTCTCTGACTTTTATCACCTTAACCAAATTTACCTATAACATTTTCTTCTTTCAATTGTAAACCAATTCAGGTACTAGGATCTCCCATAATAATTATAAAATGTTATCCATGTGATCAAATACCTGTTATATATTCACAGAAAAATCATCTGTTACTTCATCACTGTGAGAACTTATTGGAGCATAAATCTGAATTTTCCACATTTACCTGCTATTGAATTGAATAACTAAGCTCGCCATGCTGTCTGATACACTATCAATCCCCACAACAGTGTTCTTCCTGTTTATTTATGAATCCTACTCGCTTTGTACTTCCAACATTTCTGCCTTTAAAGTATAGTAATGTCCACTTGTTAATTCAATTGTTTTTACATGTTTTCTTGTAACTCCATAATGTCCAATAATGTCCCATTTAATAAGAGACAGTTCATCTTCCAATTCTTGCAATATTTCTTCTTTTGTATGTGGCCTGCCTTTGTAAGCATTCAAACAATAGGTCATAATTAAATGGCAGCCTGGATCCAAAATCAGAGGATTCTTAGAATTCTGCACTTCAACAAACAACCACTACTTTGGCTGGTCTTTTCAGTTGCCAGATAGCTTTTAACTAACATACCAGTTGAGATTATTGGAAGGCTGGATGAATGTGTGTATGAATGATTTTTTTTCTAATACATATTTACTATCATGATAAACAAAAATAAATCATGGTATATATATATATATATATATATATACCATGATATATTTTATATTTATACTTATATATATATATATATATATAAAAGTCTAAATTACAATATATGTATATGCCATAGATAATATGTAATAAAATGACATTCCACAAGGTATTAAGAAAGTAATAAGTATTGTTTTATACCAAAATTTATCACTGTGATAGTTGATGATTATCTATATATTCTTGTGGAATTCATTTTACTATATTGTAATGAAACTGACTTTCCCTGATATGTAAATAAGTTGATGAGGTCAGCACAATGAAAAACTGAGTATATCTTTGTTATTTGTACCCATACATACCACATACACACTGATTTTATTCCTAAGAGAGAAGAGGTTAAAAACCAACTAAATATTAATTATATACCTAACATATCTCATCCATGTCACATTTAATTTCCATTATCCTGAGTTTTGAACCAATGGAGATTTTGCATGATCATCTAATTTAGGTATCGCTTAAAATGTAAATAGATATAAACATGTGTATGTGTTTAGTAATAGGTGTGGATGTGACATTCTTTGTAAATAAATAAAATATTCAAAAATATGTTAGAAGATATGACTAATTGAAAGTTGACTATAGAAAAGCCACACCAAGAATCATAATTTAACATTTGAATAATTTAATAAATATATTTACAGTGATTGGTATTTTAACAATGAATATTTTAAAACACAGTTATAAAACATTTAATTAGACATTTATAGTTATTCTTTGTTTATAATTGGTTACAAATATTATCCCAAATCCTAATCCCACAAAGTCCCCATTAACATAAATAAGATTTGCACTATGTATAAGATTAATTACTATAACCATCTTTACTTTTTCAAACTCATTGCTTGAAGCTCTTAATTCATTTATTTTAAGAAATTTATTATCTTAGGGTTTTATCTGTCATTTTGGGGTTTAGGGATCACTGCTCATAATATAGACAAGGAAGATCATTTATGACACCGATAGTTAATCAGATATACTGAAAATATTTAACACAATTATTAGTATGAATAAACAAGAAAAATGTATGTGTTGCAAGTATATATATATGAAAAGAAAGTTACCATTAACACTAACTGAAATAACCATATAAATATCTAAACCATTATACAATTACAAATATCCAGTAATGCCCTCTGTTTAAAAGTCTATATCTCAATAATAGCGAACTTCAAAATGATACCAATTTGAAGTTGTTAGTTTATTAGCAAAAATTAAGACCGTTTGCTTATTTAAAATTGCATGCTCTGTGCTTGAGTTGATTTGTCTTTCAATATTTAGCATCGTTTAGCATACAACTTTAAATTGGTATCATTTGGAAGTTTGGTATTATTGAAATATAGACTTTTAAACAGGGGGCATTATAGTATATTTGTAATTGGATAATGGTTTTATATATATATATATATATATATATATATATATATATATATATATATATATATATATATATATATATATATATATATATATATATATATATGAATAAAGTGAATGACATCAACTTTAACTTGGTTTTGAAGTTTATAAGGAAAAGGATCATATTAAATTGTTCCATTAATCCAGGTTAATCTATTTCAAGCATAGCTAGTAGATCATAAGGGTTCTAGAATATCATCGAGCAAGTTATCCTTGATATGGAATTTCTGCATTGTAATGGATAATTATAAGATCCATTCATTACAAATCAACTTGACATATTTTAGTGTGAGTGTGGAGTAAGGAGGTCAATTTCATCCTGATGTTGACAAGTCATAGTTCCATGGAGGATGACTTTTTTTCTGATGTAGCTTTTGCTCTTAGCAATGCATACTTGTTTTCATCATTAATTATTTATTGTTTTAATGATTTGTTCAAGTGGAATAATGTCACTATTTCTTATATCAGTGTATACACTTAAATTTAGACATTGTGATCTACCACTGAGAATTACAGATATTTTGAAAGTTTGAATACTTTGAGTTTACTTGTAAAGACTTTAATTTCAGTTTCCTTATTTAGTTAACTTTAATTCAATACATTTGTTCTTGCTTACTGAGATATTTAAATATTGATTTTGATAGTATTAACACTCAAACTTAATTTATGTTTATCTATGAATTTTAAATTCAAATGCTCTATGGCAGACATTGTAGGTTTTTTTGGCAGATAAAAAATTTTATATCCCATTTTAGAAAAAAATTATCGTTCAAGTAAAGCATGTTCATGATTTTTATTTCAGTCTGTTGTTGACATCCTTTTTAATGAATATTACCATAAATTGTTTGCTAATAACAATAAAAAAATGTTTAATATTTCTTTACTTTAATATTAGTTTTTAATTGTGTTTATTCATCTGATCTTCATTATTATGTATTTTTATATTATGTCTGCAATCGTAACACATTTAACAAAAGGATAATTGTCTGAGTTTAGTAATCATGTCTGTATGGTAATTTGATTTAAGTATTCATTTATAGTATAATTCAGTAGCGATTTAAAATGTCAATTGTAATTAGTGATTTGTCAATTGATATGCTTTAACATTTACTAATCTAGCAATTAATAAATAATGCTAATATCATGGGTCTTGGATTTGAAATTGCCATATGGTGTACTAGGCATTGGAAGGATATTAGGGGTATCTATAACATATTCTTCCAGTAAAGGTATTAAAGATAGATTAGGGTTAAGTTAAGGAAGGTCCTTAAATTTATTCTTCTTGAGCAGTTAATGGTTTATTAAATTATTCATGTTTCTCAATACTTGTTTTAAACATGATGAAAGATTATATAATATATTGGTTAGATATAAAAGATTCTTGTTTTGCTGTCCAATAACCATTATGTTTATTACCTCTATAAAATAACAATTAATCCATATTTTGTTTTACAAAGAATTTTTTGTTCTTTCTATAACTTAATAAACGTAAATAAAATTCTGTTGTTTTTTTTTTTGCTGCACTTTTACTCGTTTGTAACTTTATATGCCTCTATTCACTCCTTTATTTGATCCAATGGTGTTATGTGAACATAGGAATGGATTGATATAATAAAAGTCGGATATGTTTGAGTTTGTTTATTTTTAATTTATTTTCCCAAAATATGTATTCCCTTTTGCAAAGAAATCCTGTTTATGTTTATATGTAATTATTATCTCATCACATAATATTAGGATTTGGATTACTGACTTTATTATACTCTCGGGAATATTTTCACACTATGTGTCTTTATTAATATATTTGGTCTTGTGTTGTCCAATATATTTATGGTCATATTTTTTTATACAATGATAAACTGAAGATTTCTGTGATGGGTGACTTGATTATATTCAGGTAAGTTTTGTTTTAGCTAACCTATGCATTATTTATATATAGGTCAGTTTAATGGTCCATATCCTACTCTTTAATTTTGAGGTTTACTGGATCTTCTCTGGCAACCATTAAACATGTTAGTTGTCATTTTGTTGCAATAGTCAATCTTCTTTTTCCACTGACAATTATTTGATTCATTATTGATTCCAGAAATAAAACAATAATTTATTTCCATTTTTTCCCTAAAATATATAAGTTCTATGATGTATTGTAATGGTCATATTTGTACATTCATGCAACAAAATTCAGAGTCCTGGCAAATTATACCAAGGCTGATCTAGATGGGAGATTGAAACCTCAAATCAGATTGCACCTCAGCTCCTCCACCCACACTCTTCGACTTACTACCCTATAAATGATATATATGTGGCTACATCCAAAGTGACTTAGTTCATGTGCCAGCAATAAAAAAGAGTAGAACATGAGACTCAGGGAATAAATGACTCAATTATTATATAAATAACTAAACACATACATCTATGGGAACTCAGATAATGCATATGTGGACTTAAACTAACATAATAATTTAAATATATTTAATTGAATAGTAATGAGTTATGAATAAGACATTGAACATGAATACATTTTATATATATTCATTAAAGGTATTAATACTAACAATATGCCAATAATCTATGAGGTTACATAGCAGGTGTTTAATAATGAGTGGATATGTACAAAATACCTCAGCACTTTTATACATTTTTATCAATTGATTATTGTCACTGTATTAATTTGGTTATCTACAGTTAATATGCCTGACTTATATCTTGTGATGTCAAGGTTTGCTAAGGTTAACATATAAGAATAATCATGTTAATTATAACTTATTTATTAATATTACATAATGAGCAATATTTTTTCCTATATATATATATATATAATAACCTATGCTCACAACACCGCTCATATACATTATATGAGTAAATGCCCAGAGCACCAGTTCTATTAATGAATAGAACAATATAACAACATATCTGATATAAAATTATTTACTGAGACTCTTTACCTATGTCTACATTCAGCTCAGCTCAGTGGGAGGTTACAGGAAGTTTATAAAATATATAATTATAAATAAATGAAGGAAGAAATATTATAAAACATTAAATAAAATATAAATCCTTTTGTTAATTAACTGCATGATAAAGAATAACAATGTTTATTTGCATAGACTATTAAAATATCCTTTCAACTTAATTTCTTCCATCATCCAAGCATAACATATATCAGCTTGATATAATTATATCACTAAACAATTGTATGACTTGACATATCATCATCTAAACAGCTACCTTAATGTCAATCAAGGAATATACAATAAGAACTCAGGGAATTTAAAAACACAGTTGAATTAAAGAAAATACATTGTCCCATAATTTATACTTCTAATTTATAATAAAAATGTAATAAGATAAATTGACTAAATGCTTTACTGTGTTTAGCAATTGTATAATGATGGAAATAAGGTTTATTTTAATCTCACATCATCATCTAACCAATACATTAACTAGGCAACCTTTCTTATACATTTATCAAATGACAATGTTTCTTATAATGTTTGGATTGAGGAAACAATACTATCAGATACCAGCACATTTAATATCATAGCTATAAAACAATATATTTATTTGGTAATAGATGTATGAAATGTGGAGATGTGGAAATTAGTACCCGAATGTATACAAGAATAACACAAGACACAGTTTTAAATAAATAAACAAATCATTTATTATACTGAATATTTAATTTAATATAATTAATTTTACAATAAGGCTACTTGTCTTAATAATTTTAACTCTTAAATAAATCTTTGGACATCAGTTTGGGATTATCCCTCTTATTTTACATTATTTATTATTCATACCTTTTTGAAAGCAAAATTAACAAACAAAACTTGAATATTCTGACTTTGAATACCTGCTTTGCTTAAGTGTTTCATCTAAACATGACATTAACTAAATAATAGATCACATTATTGGTACAATAAATATTTTGAGAGGATTTACTATCGATTAATGAGATAAATCAAATTAACATATTTGGCCATCAACAAAGCAACTTACTATAACTAATTAAATAATCATTTTTAAATACATACACTTTTCACGAATAGCAATAAAATCTTATCCATTCTAATGATTGATGATTTATAACTTTATGTTAAATAAATATAATGTATTTTAAAGTGTTTATTTCCTGTTTTAATTTCAATAACATTACACTTTTGCATCCGCGATATTGTTTATTTTACGCATGTGTGTCATATTTTCAGCAACAATAATAGAAAACAATATATTCTACACATTCAAGTTATTGAGGAAATACTGAACAATTACTTCATTTCAGACAATGTCCTAAACCAACCAACAGAATAAGACACTAATATTATATCAAGAATTTAATTTAACTATTTATCTGGCCAAATACTAAATAACACAGAGCTATATTTCATGAGTATATAAACTGAATGTTCCAAGGGAAATTCACACGAGGAGCAAATAAACTCTTTACTTAACACTTCAACAATAACTCATCTAATTCTGAAATATGCCATTGGTGTGGTATTTTTCTTCATCACCAAGACCATAAGAAAACATAACTCATCTTCAAAATTATCACTTTATAATATGCATACAATATAAAATGGGCTCTACTCATGGAAAATTATTAAAATATATTACGTAGGCAAAATCTCTTACCCCTACAAACATAGAATGCATCCAGAGTAATTTCCACTCCCAAAGCTCTTCTACATGTTTAACATTATATATACATGCTGTCAGATAAATGCATACAAATCCTTTCAGTTCTTTAGAATACGACAACATCCAAAATCTATACGTAAAATATCCATAAATTAAACGTATATATGGTAAATGTAATAATTGTGCAGTGTAGACACACACATGTGTAAATAAAAATATATATAAAAAAACAATCCTAAGTTATATACTATGCATGCAACACGGTAACAAAATAATACATTAAAATATAACTATTAATTATGAATTAACTTTAAGCTATTTTTTTAATATTTAATAGCCATAATTATTGCCAATGAGATTTCTTTACCATCTCTATCCGACTATTTCTATTATATATGTGTGTTGATTTAGGAGCCATAACTCTCACTTTGAGACAAGAAAATATACAAAATAATATAAACCTCTCTTTACCAATATAATGAAAGAGAAAAAAATAAACATATTTCTTCCCTTTACCTTCTTAAAAAAAACATAAAACATATTTGAATAAAATCAATTTGTACCAGCGTATCCACAATTTGTGAATACACAATCCCGAGACGATCTAGATGTTCATAATAGCACAAAATTTTGCATAAGACATAATAATAAATATGTCTATATATCTATTATATACAGTGATGATGACAAATAATATATAAAAAAAAATAAAGAAAACAAAAGTCATTTTGTTCTTTGACTTAAAATAAAAAAATTCACTTGCAAAATCTTTTTCCGAGTTCATTAAATGGTACAGAGATATATTCCCAAAATAAGTTCATGTTTATTAAGTACACAAAATATAAAATAAATTTCTGTAGGACAAAAAAAATAATCATAATTTAGATTTGATCTAGTATCTCCAAGGTTCTTAGTGTAACTAACTGAGCTTACTATATCATACATAAGCAATTAATTTTTATCATGACGGAAATATGAAATATATTTTCAGCTACATTGGTATCAATTATTTAACTCATTCCGTAATAGTTTTGAAATCAGCAATTATCCTTTATAGACTTCCTGAATAACATTTATTTTTCCAATATTTATAAGCTAACCTACATATAGTTATTTTTAAACATTGCACATTAATATGTCATAATACATTGATAATTCCACAATCAAATAATAACTTATTTCATAATGCATCCATATTGAAGAGAACAGAAATATATTGCATTCCCATCTTCCATCCGATCTAAATACATATTTAATAAGTAGTATCCTTTAGTTATTCCAGATAATTCATATTTTATTTTCATAAAAGCACATATTATTTTAGGAATACTAAATAAATAAATAAAGTCATTTTTCCGTAATGAATTGAAGTACAGAATGTTATTTTAAAATACACATATCCTGTAATTTTAATTTAACCTTTGGAGAAGCATGATATAGGATATAATGAAAAATTAAAACAAATTCTGGAAAAATGTTCTGCACACATTTCCAAAAGGCATTACAAGATAAACGTAGATTAGTTATATGATTATAAGGTTCATGCATTCTATCTTCCTTCTTAATGATAAATAAATAAAGTAACACAAGATTAATATTATAGATATACATTTTAAAATAGTAATAAGCAAAAAATGATTAATTCAAATGTTTAAATGAGATAAAGAAATGAAAACCGATGCACCTTCTTATATTTTTAGCCTAATGAGCTAATTGAAGACCCTTCTTGAAGTTTACTCTAAAGCTTTTTTAAAATTAATTTGATGTCTGGAAGAAAAATATCTACTTGTTACAGCAGGGAAGAATAATATACTGTCTGCAATTACATCAATAATGAGCAATTTTTAATAAAGACTATTCGTTAAATAGACATCTCTTCTCTTCCATCAAAAGGTCATCTGCACTCAAAAGGTTACTACACCTTTTGTACCAGAAGCTAATTTAATATGGAAGAAATGTTCTCCAAAAAAAAAAATCATTTTAACCTTCACAGTTAAATCAATACAAAATAATAAAAAAAAAATAGCTTTATACAAACTTGAAATAAATGAATATTAATTAACTGTTAAACAAAAATGATTAATAATTTATTTAATTTGTAAAATAATTCACTGATCCAAATATCCATTAATCATTGATATATATATATATATATATGTGTGTGTGTGTGTGTGTGTGTTAAATTATTAAAGACAATTACTTTAAGTCAAATGTTTTTATTGTAAATGTACTATTGCTTAATGTTATTAAAAGATAAAAATGAAATGAAAATGATACAGAGTCATACATGCATGTACTGCAATCTAAATATTAAACTATCTTGACTAAATGTAATTGGATGGCTATTAATGTTGATAAAACAATAGGTATCAATGAATAAGGGATTAGGAAACCATTCAAACCAATACTAAACACTAACATAAAATAACTTTGCATCCTCCTGACAAAATATACCAATTCCTATAATAAATAACCCTTCTTTCTTGCATTAAATATGAGAATAATAATAAATACTTGTAAAACTGCAAATCAAAATACATAAGTGATTCACATATAAGGTTTGATACATTTAATAGAATTTTTTTTAAAAAAAATTAGGGCTATTTCATATTTTTTATCAAAGTGCAACTATTCACTTCAGATACAAAGTATCTGAACTCCTTGTGCCCACTCAGAGGGTCACAAATCCCCAGTCCTTATAAAGAAAAAAATGAACTAAGTAACACCATTAGTTTATGTTAATCATTATCAAACAACACAAATATAATTAATTTACACTTTAGGAAACTATGCATACATAATTTTATATTCTCAAACTTCTTAATTATCTGGTACTTTAACTGGATATGGTATTAAACTATGATCATTATAGGTACCTCTTGTTCCTTCTGGGGTAGAGATCAAAAATGCATTCTCACCCACCTGTTTCACTATCTCATAAGCACCTTCATAAAGATGTATATTAATTAATTCTTTTACTCCTTTAAGTTTGATCTTAGCCTTACCTAAGTTTCTTTTTGAAAAAATAACTTTCTTAAGAAAATCTATACAAAATATATTTGTATTCTTAAGTTTACATTTAATTTTCAACTCATCAACTTTTTGATCATGACTAAAATATCTCATTATATGTTCTATACCAGATATTACATGTTGACTACCTGCATATAGCACCTTTCTATAAACATTCCTCTTCATATTATGACCTAAGTTATGATAAACACATTCTGTAATTATGCTTTTATCTTTATTTTTAAATGTATTGCTCATAATATCAGTAACCTTTGACAATTTATTTTCTATAAACTCTGGATATCTCATGACCAAAGAAATTACTGCTATATTCATGGATTTACCAATCTCTTCATTTTTACTAATATTCTTCTTGAAATTCCCAAATATATTTACAATCTCACTTCCATCTAATTCTGGATTCTGATTAACCTCTTTGAACTTCTCATATGCCTTTAATTTCTCACTGATCAATCTAACATCCTTAATAACTGATTTAACCCCTTCCTGATTCTCTCTATCAAACTGCCCTATTAAGTCATCATTACTTGTTTAAATAGGTTGTAGCCTATCCTTACTAATTATTTCCATCACCTCTAATTTAGATATTTGACTTTTTATATTCTCCTGCACTTCTAATATCACTTCTGTTATTTCTAACTTCACTTCTAATTTTATTTCTGATTCTGGTTGAACATTATCTGCCAATTTCTTTGACATCATTTTTAGCATTTCTGATTCAACCTCTAATTTTGTTTCTGATACAGTTGGTTTTACTTGTTGGACATTCTCTCTAATCTCTAATATTTCTGATTTTATTTCTAACATTTCCGGCACTTCTGACTTCACCTCTGACATTTCTGGTTTTATTCTTGGACATTCCCTCTGAACATTCCTGACATCATTTCTGACATCTGTTGGTGATGTTCTCTGAACTTTTCTTTTATTTCTGACACCATACTATCTTTCATCTCTCTCAGCAGCTTGCTCAAGTATGATTAATCCATCACTCCACCAAATGGAATATTTCCTGCTCTATTATTTTCTCTATTTGTCAGATTCATGGTATCATTTCCTGAATCTATATCAGGATACAAGACAATCACCTCTGGAGATAACATTTCTTGGGACCTTCCCAAATCTTCACAAATATTAAACTCTTCCATAATATTTTATATTTTGTTTATTAAGATTCACAAAAAGAAAGGAAAGGTACATCAGCCTCACTCCCCCTCCCCAATCAAACAATTTAGATTTCCCATCTTCACTTACAAATACTTAAGGTCATTTTAATATGTTTAGTTGTGTTATTCTATGCAACAATCGGTTTCCACATCTGATAGCAACATTATTGTAATGTATACTCTGACAATACCGATCCAAACAGCAATAAGATAACTAGATAACATATCTATATTCACCTACACTTATACTGTACATTAAATTGACTACTATATAATAATGAAGACAACACAATTTTAATAAGCATGATTATTAACCTAAGTTCTATGTGCCATTCAAAACTATAACTAATATTTACAATACTAGACAACTTTATCTATCAAATTTGCCATGTTGGCTGTGTCTATAATATAATCTTATCAGACATACATCACTATAATTATCAAGCCCACCAAGGCCATAACATATCTTATCTATACCACAATATATCTATACACCAAATGTTGGGAAGCCAAAATCCAACTCCATATGTAATCATTGTGACCTGACACATCAAATATCAACAACCAGCATTATAATTACCCGACCATTAATCAATCATGCAGCTATGTTAGCATGCCAGAAAACCTACTATAATCATCATCATTGAGCCTGATACATTGGGCAACAAAAACGAGTTTTATAGTTAACCATCCATTAACCAATCAGGCCATCACATTGCACAATAGAAAACCTTAAATAATCTGAAGAATATGCTAAAGCTACCAGATACCAAAACATCTGGGCATCACAATCTAACCTAGACTATATGTAGCTCCACTACACATAGGGAATCCAAATTGGTTGCCAGAAAACCCAGTCCAATCATCATTATTGCAATCAATCGTGCCACCATTTTGGTGCAACAAAGCCCATATTGTAATCTATCTACTGAGGTGTCAAATACATCAATCAAGCCACCACATTAGGCACCACAAAACCTACCTTATAACCTATGCTCACAACACCACTCATAAACATTATATGAGTAAATGCCCAGGTAGCCAGTTCTATTAATGAATAGAACAATATAACAACATATCTGATATAAAATTATTTACTGAGACTCTTTACTAGGTCTATAGTCAGCTAAGCTCAGTGGGAGGTTACAGGAAGTTCATAAAATATATAATTCTAAATAAATGAAGGAAGAAATATTATGAAACATTAAATAAAATATAAATCCTTTTGTTAATTAACTGCATGATAAAGAATAACAATGTTTATTTGCACAGACTATTAAAATATTCTTTCAACTTAATTTCTTCCATCATCCAAGCATAACATATATCATCTTGATATAATTATATCACTAAACAATTCTATGACTTGGCACATCATCATCTAAACAGCTACCTTAATGCCGATCAAAGAATATACAATAAGATATCAGGGAATTTAAAAACACAGTTGAATTAAAGAAAATACATTGGTCCATAATTTATACTTCTAATTTATAATAAAATGTAATAAGATAAATTGACTAAATGTTTTACTGTGTTTAGCAATTAGATAATGATGGAAATAGGGTTTATTTTAATCTCACATCATCATCTAACCAATACATTAACTAGACAACCTTTGTTATACGTTTATCAAGTGGCAGTGCTTCTTATAATGTTTGGAATGAGGAAACAATATTATCAGATACCAGCATATTTAATATCATAGCTATAAAACAATATATTTATTTGATAATAGATGTATGAAATGTGGAGATGTGGAAATTATTACCTGAATGTATACAAGAATAACTCAAGACACAGTTTTAAATAAATAAGCAAATCTTTTATTATACCGAAAATTTAATTTAATATAAGTAATTTTACAATAAGGTTACTTGTCTTAATAATTTCAACTCTCAAATAAATCTTTGGACATCAGTTTGGGATTATCCCTATTATTTTACATTATTTATTATTCATACCTTTTTGAAAGCAAAACTAACAAACAAAACTTGAATATTCTGACTTTGAATACCTGATTTGCTTAAGCGTTTCATCTAAACATGACATTAACTAAATAATATATCATATTATTGGTACAATAAATATTTTGAGAAGATTTACTATCCATTAATGAGATAAATCAAATTAACATATTTGGCCATCAACAAAGCAACTTTCTATAACTAATTAAATAATCATTTTTAATTACATACACATTTCACACATAGCAATAAAATCTTATCCATTCTAATGATTGATGATTTATAACTTTATGTTAAATGAATATAATGTATATTAAAGCACTTATTTCCTGATTTAATTTCAATAACATTATACTTACATATCCGCGATATTGTTTATATTATGCGTGTGTGTCATATTTTCAGCAACAATAATAGAAAACAATCTTTTCTACACCATCAAGTTATTGAGGAAATACTAAACAATTACTTCATTTCGGACAATGTCGTAAACCAACCCACAAAATAAGACTCTAATATTATATCAAGAATTTAATTTAACTATTTATCTGGCCACATACTAAATAACACAGAGCTATATTTCATGATTATACTAACTGAGCATTCCAAGGGAAATTCACATGAGGAGCAAATAAACTCTTTACTTAACACTTCAACAATAACTCATCTAATTCTGAAATATGCCATTGGTGTGGTATTTTTCTTCATCACCAAGACCATAATAAAACATAACTCATCTAATTCTGAAATATACTATTGGTGTTGTATTTTACCTCATCACCAAGACCATAAGAAAACATAACTCATCTTCAAAACTATCACTGTATAATACGCATACAATATATAATAGGCTCTACTCATGGAAAATTATTAAAATATACTACTTAGGCAAAATCTCTTATCCCTACAAACATAGAACACATCCAGAGTAATTTCCATTCCCAAAGCTCTTCTACATGTTTAACATTATATATACAAGCTGGCAGATAAATACATACAGGTAACCTACAAATCCTTTCAGTTCTTTAGAATATGACAACATCTGAAATCTATATGTAAAATATCCATAAATTGAACTTTTATTCGGTAAATGTAATAATTATGCAGAGTAGACACACACGTGCAAATAAATATATACAAAAAAAATAATCCTAAGTTATAAACTATGCATGCAACACGGTAACAAAATAATACATTAAAATATAACTGTTAATTATGAATTAACTTTAAGCTATTTTTTTTAATTTAATAGCCATAAATATTGCGAACGAGATTTCTTTACCATTTCTATCCAACTATTTCTATTATATATGTTCGTTGATTTAGAAGCCATAACTCTCACTTTGAGATAAGAAAATATACAAAATAATATACACATCTCTTTACAAATATAATGAAAGAGAAAAAAGAAACATATTTCTTACCTTTACCTTCTTAAAAGAAACATAAATCATATTTGAGTAAAATCAATTTGTACCAGAATATCCACAATTTGTGAATACACAATCCTGAGACGATCTAGAAGTTCATAATAGCACAAAATTATACATAAAACATAATAATAAATATGTCTATCTATCTATTATATACAATGATGATGACAAATAATATATAAAAAAATAAAGAAAACAAAAGTCATTTTGTTCTTTAATTTAAAATAAAAAAATTCACTTGCAAAATCTTTTTTCCGAGTTCATTAAATGGTACGGAGATATATTCCCAAATTAAGTTCATGTTTATTAAGAATACAAAATATAAAATAAATTTCTGTAGGACAAAAAAAAAATAATCGTAATTTAGATTTGATCTAGTATCTACAAGGTTCATAGTGTAACTAATTGAGCTTACTATATCATATGTAAGTAATAATTTTTTATCATGACGGAAATATGAAAGTCATTTTCAGCTACATTGGTATCAATTATTTAACTCATTCCGTAATAGTTTTGAAATCAGCAATTATCCTTTATAGACTTCCTGAATAACATTTATTTGTTCAATATTTATAAGCTAGCCTACACATAGTTATGTTTAAACATTGCACATTAATATGTCATAATACGTTGATAATTCCACAATCAAATAATAGCTTATTTCATAATGCATCCATATCGAAGAGAACTGAAATATACCGCATTCCCATCCTTCCATCCGATCTAAATACATATTTAATAAGTAGTATCCTTTAGTTATTCCGGATAATACATATTTTATTTTATTTTCATAAAAGCACATATTATTTTAGGAATACTAAATAAATAAATAACGTCATTTTTCCGTAATGAATTGAAGTATAGAATGTTATTTTAAAATACACATATCCTGTAATTTTAATTTAACCTTAGTGGAAGCATGATATAGGACATAATGAAAAATTAAAACAAATTCTGTAAAAATGTTCTGCACACATTTCCAAAAGACATTACAAGATACACATAGATTAGTTATATGATTATAAGGTTCATGCATTCCATCTTCCTTTTTAATGATAAATAAATAAAGAATGCAAGCTTAATATTATAGATATACATTTTAAAATAGTAATAAACAAAAAAATGATTAATTCAAATGTTTAAATGATGTAAAGAAATGAAAACCGATGTACCTTCTTATATTTTTAGCCTAACATCCTAATTGAAGACCCTTCTTGAAATTTACTATAAAGCTTTTTTAAAATTAATTTGACATCTGGAAAAAAATATCTACTTATCACAGCAGAGAAGAATAATATACTCTCTGCAATTACATCAATAATGAGCAATTTTTAATAAAGACTATTTGTTAAATAGACATCTCTTCCCTTGCATCAAAAGATCATCTGCACTCAAAAGGTTAAGCCACCTTTTGTACTGGAAGCTAATTTAATATGCAAAAAATCTTCTCCAAAAAAAATTCATTTTAACCTTCACAGTTAAATCAAGACAAAATAATAAATAAAAAATAGCTTTATACAAACTTGAAATAAATGAATATTAATTAACTGTTAAATAAAAATGATTAATAATTCTTTTTTAATTTGTAAAATAATTCACTGATCCAAATATCCATTAATCATTGAAGAAAAATATATTTGTTAAATTATTAAAGACAATTACTGTAATTTAAATGTTTTATTGTAAATGTACTATTGCTTAATGTTATTAAAAGATGAAAATGAAATGAAAATGATACAGAGTCATACATGCATCCATATGTACTGCAATCTAAATATTAAAAACTATCTTGACTAAATATAATTAATATGGCTATTAATGTTGATAAAAGTATAGGTATCAATGAATAAGGGATTAGGAAACCATTCAAACCAATACTAAACACTAACATAAAATAACTTTGCATCCTCCTGACAAAATATGCTAATTCCTATAATAAATAACCCATTTTTCTTGCATTAAATATTAGAATAATAACAAATACTTGTAAAACTGCTAATCAAAATACATAAGTGATTCACATACAAGGTTTGAGACACTTAATAGAAAATTTTTTTAAAAAATTTAGGGCTATTTCTTTTTTTATTATCAAAATGCAACTATTCACTTCAGATACAAAGTATCTCAAATCATTGTGCTCACTCAGAGGGTCACTATATATATATATATATATATATATATATATATATATATATATATATATATATATATATATATATATATATATATATATATAAACTAAAAAAGACTTATAAATCCAATAAATAATATTATATTTCAACCAGAGGACTGGTTCTTTCTGATGAAAACCAGTCCTCTGGTTGAAATATAATATTATTTATTGGATTTATAAGTCTTTTTTTTTTGTTTTTATATGTATTTCCTTTGGTTAGTTTGTTATATATTAATATTTTGTATATATATATATATATATATATATATATATATATATATATATATATATATATATATATATATATATATATATATATATATATATATACAAACTAATCAGAGCAAAAATAAAAACAATAAAAACACAGAATTACTTCTATAAAAAAGCTTTTATATTTCAACCAGCAGACTGGTTTTCATCAGAAAGTAGCCATTTTGCTTTCTGGTGAAAGCCAGTCTCCTGGTTGAAATATAAAAGTTTTTTTATAGAAGTAATTCTGTGTTTATATATATATATATATGAAAAACAAAAACAAGTTTTAATCACGTTAAAACCTGCTGACGCTTGTATTTATGATCAATAGATGGCATTTTTACCAAAAACACGATCAAGCATTTGTTTACATAAACGATCAAAGAGTCAGAATTAACTATCTCTTTCATTTCAGCCCACTTTCAGATCATCTGATTTCAAGCTATTTGCTATCATCAGTGAAAGACAGAGCCAAGAAACTAGATCTAAAAACTGACTCCAAGTGTTTATGCACAGAGTTTCTATCAGTTTGCAAGCATGAAATTTTTCTTGGCTCTGTCTTTCACTGATGATAGCAAATAGCTTGAAATCAGCTGATCTGAAAGTGGGCTAAAATGAAAGAGATAGTTAATTCTGACTCTTTGATCGTTTATGTAAACAAACACTTGATCGTGTTTTTGGTATAAACGCCATCTATTGATCATACATACAAGCGTCAGCAGGTTTTAATGTGATTAAAACTTGTTTTTGTTTTTCATAAATCTACCTTTAAAGATTTCTGCAATGATATAGAATGCAGAGGCTTTGACTATGTGGAGAATCTGAACTGAGATCAGACCCATACAGCTATCTAGCTTGTTTGGCTGAATTTGAAGACTTTATCGGTCTGAAAAATTTTGTGCTTGCAAACTGATAGAAACTCT
The DNA here is from genome assembly GCA_028023455.1 of Epiperipatus broadwayi. Lineage (NCBI taxonomy): Eukaryota > Metazoa > Onychophora > Udeonychophora > Euonychophora > Peripatidae > Epiperipatus > Epiperipatus broadwayi. The sequence continues at coordinate 216,085 of JAQFVV010006868.1, forward strand.
GTGCATAAACACTTGGAGTCAGTTTTTAAATCTAGTTTCTTGACTCTGTCTTTCACTGATGATAGCAAATAGCTTGAAATCAGCTGATCTGAAAGTGGGCTAAAACGAAAGAGATAGTTAATTCTGACTCTTCGATCATTTATGTAAACAAACGCTTGATCTTGTTTTTGGTAAAAATGCCATCTATTGATCATATATATATTGTAACCATATGTTTTGGCTCAAAGATAATAGGTTTTATCCAGTGGATAAATGTGTAAAATTTTAAATTTTAAAATTGTAATAAGTTATAAATTATTGAAAAGTGGTATAGAAATATTAATTATATATATTAAAAGGCTTATTGGATTATAGATTTTCCAATTAAACCAAAAGCACTCAAAAATTGATGATGATCTTGCTTGTTTGTGAGACACTGGAAGTCTGATAGAGTGAATATAAATCCCATAGACATTTTATCACATTGTTCCAGTGGCAGCTATTTCAAGTGTTGTTTTAATAGTATTAAAATATTATTGGGAAGCATATGAAATATTTAACACTTTATTTGTTGGTATTGTTAAACAATAATTAAAAATAAATGGCAAAATCAATTTATAAGTCTTCTAATTTTTTTTATAAACAATCTTTAAATATACTATATTTTAATGTAAATTGGAAATGCATCAGTCTAGATGATTCTCACTAGAGGGATCAAACTTAATTTATTCACATTTTACAGTGATTGGCCCATTCAGAAACAATCCTGCCAAGTAATAAAAAGTATATAATATAAAAGTTTGGAGGGGGAGGGGGATTCTCTAAGAAATGTAAATGGAACAAAACTACAGCTCCACTTCTGAAGTAAAAGAGAAGAAATAAGCTAGAAAATATTTTTTTTAAAATTAATTGGAACAAAATTTCATAGATAGATGGATCTGAATACTATGGAATAAACTCAATAGCCCTGTAAATTACTACACCAACTTTCCATTGATCTTATATTCCTTACTGTGCCTACTGAAGGAAACACTGGAAAAACCACTATTTGAATAAGTATTTGCAGAAACATGCACCATTTGGAATGAAAAATAATACCAGAAAACATAAGCAATTATTTTTGTTTTCTTTATTTTGAACAATTATCATAACACAAAAGTTATTTAGACTAAAAAAAAAGGATTAAATTATGTTAATTTTTGCCTACCATTAATAAAGCATTAAGCAGAAAAATACTTTTATGTATAAATTAATATTTCAAGAAAATATTTTAAATCACTTGAAGAAAGGTTTCAAGAAATAATGAAGAAATTAAAATTTCACTTTAAATCGTATCTAGTAATTAGTTTGAAAAGAAAAGTTCATAAAATATTTCTTATTTCATTGGGAAGAGATATTGTCTGCTCAAATATTCCCTGCGAAGCAGTCACATATATATATTATTGATAATTGCTTACTATTAAATGAATTCTGCTTAACATTCTTAAATATGAAATAAATTGCCAATAATAGTGAATAAAGAAATATTAATTTTTTCTTGATTATACAACATATAAGATAATAATATTTTAAGTGTTTAAAATTACCCAGATTATTTAAGATTGTGACAATTACTGTGGACAAGAAAACAAAGTAAATAAAATCCATAAATGATTAAAAAGTTTATTTTCAAAGATTGTAATAAACTGATTATAATTGTGCTACATTTGGAAATATATATATATATGTTACATATTAATTAAAATGGAAGAACCAAGTAAACAAAATTATCATAAATGATTTAAAAGTTTATTTTCAAAGATCGTAATAAACTGATTATAATTGTGCTACATTTGGAAAAATATATATATTACATTTTAATTAAAACGGAAAAACAAAGTAAACAAAAATCATAAATGATATAAAAGTTTATTTTCAAAGATCGTAATAAACTGATTATAATTGTGCTACATTTGGAAATATATATATTTTACATATTAATTAAAACTGAAAAACCAAATAAACAAAATTCATAAATGATTTAAAAGTTTATTTCCAAAGATCGTAAGAAACTGATTATAATTGTGCTACATTTGGAAAAATATATATTACATATTAATTAAAACGGAAAGGCTGCAGAAAGGAGTTTGCTATTAACTGAAAGGAGACCCTTTGATTCCTCTTGGAGGCCTTAAAGGAAACGAGCAGGGCAAATTCCTAATGTCCACTCCATATGTTCTTGTCGCTGCAGCTGTTATTACTATGTGATTATTCATATAGTATACGAATATGGATGGGCTGCTCACCAACACACATTAGCCAGCGTGGTGAGTTTATTGGCTTTTTACCTCTGAGTTTAAGATCAAGAAACACCATGGTCTTTCTTCTCAGTGCCTGAAAAGGCAGAATGAATGTTTGTGTAAATGATAAATATTTTTCCAATACATATATACAATTATGACAGACAAAAATAAAGCATGGCCCTTATTCCCAGGAGGCTGTAAAGTCACCAACCAAGGCAGCGGTTGGTGGCCGAAAGCGGAGGGTGCTAAGAATCCCCTGATTGCGGACGCAAGCTGCCATTTGATGATGAATTTTTATTTAGGTACTTACAACTGCAGATCACTTTCAAGTGAAGGAAGATTGCAAGAATTAGAAGAAGAATTGTCTTATATTAAATGGGACATTATTGGACTTTGTGAAGTTAGAAGAAATGGTGAAGAAACAATTAATTTAAAAAGTAGACATATACTCTATTATAAAGGCACACATATTGGAAATACAAGTGGCGTAGGATTCATTATAAATAAAAAATGGAAGAACAATATAGTGGAGATTGATGGTGTATCAGACAGAGTTGCAAGATTAGTTATACAACTTAATAGCAGATACCAAATGCAGATTATTCAGGTTTATGCCCCAACAAGTTCTCATAGTGATGAAGTAGTAGAAGATTTTTATATGGATGTACAAAAGGCTTTTGATCAGAGTAAACAACATTTTAAAATTGTTATGGGAGACTTTAATGCTAGAATTGGTAGACAAATGAAAGATGAAATTGCTGTAGGTAATTTTGGTTATGGTAATAGAAATGAGAGAGGACATAGACTTGTGGAGTTTGCAGAAAAAGAAAAACTTTATATTATGAATTCATTTTTTGAGAAAAATGTTAAAAGGAAATGGACATGGAAGCATCCAAATGAAGGTACAGCAGAATTGGATTATATTTTGACTAACAGGAAATACATATTTCAAGATTGTAATGTTCTTAATAAATTTAATACAGGAAGTGATCATCGATTAGTAAGGTGTAAGTTACGTGTTAATGTAAAACTAAAGAGACAAAAATTATTAAGAAAAACAATATTTACAGTTGATATTCCTAATCTTCAGAAACATTCTAATGAATTTAAATTAGAACTTACAAATAGGTTTCAAGTGTTAGGAGATTTTGAACATGAATCAGATTTGAATGAAATTAATATGAAAATAACTGATACACTTTCAAAAACTGCAACAAAGATAGCTGGTAGAAAAAAGCAGCAATTGACTAATAAAATTTCTACTGAGACTAGAGAATTTATGAAGAAAAGAAGGAATATGAAGATATACAAAAATGATGTATTAAAAAGAATTGAAAATCTCGAATTTTGTAAAATGGTATGGAAAAGAGTTGAAAATGATATAAGAAAGTATAACTGTGAAATAGCAAGGAAAGCTGTAGAAGAAAATAAAAGTCTCAAGAATATTAAACAACATTTTGTATTGGTAGGAAATTTATATCTGCAATAAGAAAAAAAGATGGAATTATTACTAAAAAGAGAGATGACATCATGAAATTGGTAGAAGATTTTTATCAAGAATTATATAGTAATAAAGAATAAGTACATTCTATATCTATTACATCTTCCGAATTGTTCAGAATTTTAAATGAAGAAGTGAGACATGCAATTAAATGTATGAAGAAAGGAAAGGCTCCAGGAAATGATGGAATTATAATTGATATATTAAAAGAAGCAGGTGAAGAAAAAGAAACAATTTTAGCAAAGTTATATACCAAATGTCTAAATGATAAAGATGTACCGGAAGATTGGAAGAATGCAGTAATAATATTAATATTTAAAAAAGGTGATAAAGAAGATCTTAGAAATTACAGACCTATCAATCTTTTATCAGTTTTATATAAAATTTTTACCAAGATATTTACAACTCGTCTACAGAGAACTTTGGATTTCCACCAACCAAGAGAACAAGCTGGATTTAAAAGTGGTTTTAGTACAATAGATCATATCCAGGTATTGAGAGAAATCATAGAAAGGACAAATGAATATGAGTTGTCATTTTGTTTTGGATTTGTAGATTATGAAAAGGCATTCGATTCTATACACATTTCTTAAGTGATTAAAGCATTGGATCATCAAGGTATAGATCCAGGATATTGTCATATTTTAAAGAATATTTATAAAAATGCTACAGCAACAATTATATTACATCATGATACTAGAAAAATCAACATTGAGAAAGGTGTAAGACAAGGTGACTCCATATCTCCAAAACTTTTTACAGCAGTGCTGCAAGAAGTATTTTGTGGATTAAAATGGGAAACTAAAGGAATGAAAGTAAATGGAGAGTATTTAAGTCATTTAGATTTTGCAGATGACATAGTTATTTTTGCAAATAATGCTTCAGAGCTGCAGGAAATGTTGCAGGAGTTAGCAGATGAAAGTAGAAAAGTAGGACTAAAGATAAATGTTAAAAAGACTAAAGTAATGTTTAATCGATTTGCTCAAAATATGAAAATAAAGATTGATTATGAAGAATTAGAAGAAGTTAACAGTTACAAATACCTTGGTCAGATTATTAATACAGATGGAAACATAATGGAGGAAATTAATCATAGAATTAAACTTGGTTGGAGTGCTTTTGGTAGAAATAACTTGATACTAAAAGGAAATATGCCTATGTGTTTGAAAAGAATGGTTTTTAACAAATGTGTTTTACCAGTTTTTACTTATGGATCTGAGACTTGGACACTTAATAGAAAAGCAATACAGAGACTTCAGACCACTCAAAGGAGTATGGAGAGATGTATGTTGGGAGTAACAAGAAGAGATCGAAAACGCAATGTATGGGTAAGACAATAAACAGGTGTTACTGACCTTATTGAAAAAAATTAAAAGATTGAAATGGAGTTGGGCTGGACATTTTGCTAGAAGAAATGATAATAGATGGACAATTGAAATTTTAAACTGGATTCCAAGAGATTGTAAAAGACCCAGAAAGAGACCACATGTGAGATGGATGGATGAAATAAGAAAATGTGCAGGGGTGTTGTGGAAAAGAGAAGCTAAAGATCGGAGAAGATGGATTAAACTTGGAGAGACCTTCATCCTGCAGTGGATTGATAATGGTTGATGATGATGATGATGAAAACGGAAAAACAAAGTAAACAAAATTCATAAATGATTTAAAAGTTTATTTACAAAGATCGTAATAAACTGATTATAATTGTGCTACATTTGGAAAAATATATGTTACAGATTAATTAAAATCGCCTAGAAGATTTTATTTATTTATCGTTAGTAAATAACTTGTAACGTAATAACATTTTAAATGGTTTTTAAAACCACCCAGATTATTTAATAGTATAACAGATCTTCGCGCAGATAAAAAAAGAGGAAAAAACAAAATAGACAAATCAAAAGGTGTTGATTAGACCTATTTTAAGTGACTTGTTCTTGAAAATGTTTGAATATTGATTCAGTATGCTTACATTAGTACATAGACCGATAAATGATTTCTATTGCCCTTGGAGAAGTGTTTGAATTTTGACTGAAGATGTTAATATTGAACCGGATAACCAATATATATATATTACTAAGGAATGTTTGCTTATCATATCCGTTTTCATGTCGTTTTACTTATAAGAACGAATCAAACTTCAATAAAGTCCAATGGTAGAAATGTAATGTTTGTTTAGTTGGTTAATTGCTATATATAATATTGTAATGCATTTTTTTTTCTTTCATGTGTTATTTAGGTATTAGTTTATATATATATATCAGGGTATTGAATATACTGAGTAATGATGTAGCTGTGTATAAAGTTATATACATTTATTATCCATATTTATATTATTTTCCCAATGAAGGGAAAGCATAATATTAAATATTATTTGTCTGGGAAGAACGAGAAATGTTTATCTCTTTCACTGCTAAAGCAGATGTTAATATTATATTGAGGAGGGGAACAAATAGACCCAAACTGGTCAAAAATATACACATAATGATACCATTGTTATATTATATAAAATAATTTAATAAGTATTTTTTTATTATTGCTTAATTTCACTTATGAATGGGAATGTCCACTTTAAATACAAAATGTAGTTTAATCCTCCTTGTTTACGTGTACATGGCTTGCTATAATAAAAGGTATAATTATTATTTTGAAATAATTAAAGGGTATTTTACTGATCTTCGTGATCTGTTTATAAAACATTAACAGTCTCTGCTATGTGCAATGAAATATTTATGTTTCCACTTATATTATTAATCATGTTTTACTTTGCTATTGTTTTGATCAGAATTTGTGATAAATTCTAGGATGAGTTTGGGATACATATAATAGCCTTAGATATAATAATAATTAATATTGTATGTGGGATGATAGAGAATTCCCCATTGATTATTCATATGAGAGGATGATATTGGTGGGGCTGAATAAGAGTTTGTGCTTAGAGCATAGTTAAGCCTAAGAAAAAAAATAATCCCATGGTCTGAATTCTGTTTTCCAGTGAAGAGGCACCACCCTTTACTTTTATACCTATGAAAAGGTATCAGAATTGGCCATATTCTTATACAACTATTATGTTGTTGCTTGATATACAACTATCAGGTTGTTTTGTAGAGCCTCCTTTATTTAGATCCCTCAAGTTAGAGTTAGTAATCCACCGTGTATGGTGAAGATTAGTATTCATAATCCAATGGCAAGGATAAAATAAGTCAGCTTATGGAACACTGGTATATCCATAGTGTTTGTTTAATTGGGATAGTGTCTTAATGATGATGTGTAATTTTCATCAGTTTATAAACAGACCAACCAAAACTTACTAGTGTTTGTAGAACTTCTACATAGAAGAGCAAGGTGTGTACATGGACAATGTGGATTGGTTTTCAACAAGTAGGTAGTTACTGATGAATTATTAAGATCAATTAAATAATAAATAGTTATGTTGTGAACCTAGTGACTGTTTTTGGTATCATGTGTGCATTTAACTGATGATGTTTGCCCCACATCAATGCAATAAAATTTTTTTATATAGTAAATTATAATAGATTATTACTTGTATTGGAATGTGATAATTACCCTTATCATATTCTAATAACTCAAACGGCTACAGTTTGATATAATAAATTGTAATTTAGAGTTGTTGTTTTTTTACATTTAAAAGTTGCCTATATCCAAAGGATATTAATACATTTTGTTTGCAATTTCAATGCTAAGATAGCTCAAATAAGTTTAACTATCTTAGTCTATCTGATAGAATAATAAAGAAACATATCCAAAAATTTTTGTCATATTAGTTGGTCATTACTTACCACATCATTAATTTCCATCCCTAATGTTGGAATGGATTTATCTTGTTTCGTGTAAGGTATCTAAAAGAGACTTGTACATAATGTAAATAAATATTGTTGTGTTAAAATTTTATTTAGTCTTCAGTATTTTTATTGCTAATCAACAAACACCCATACATTATATTATTGTTATTGATATCGACAGATCCTGTAATTATAGGAAAATCGTCATCAATCAATATGTAAAAATCACTAAATGTAGGTATATCAGAATAATTGTGTCAAACCCTATAGTTTATGAGTATATCTAGGGCATCCTAACTTAATAATTAAACATACTAACATAAAGAATATTAGTTTAAGTGATATACTAAAATATTAAAAACCTAATATTGGTTTGATCAATTCATTTGAATCCACAGAAATGTATAGAATTTATTTAAAATTATGGAATATGGTTTAGTAATTCAATTAAGTATTAAGAGCTATTTTGTGTGTGTTATGCTTGGGTAGTGGTAAAATCCCTCTCACTGACCCAAGTGTATCTTGTATTTCACCCATTAAGCTATGTGAACCCTGAGAACGATAAGTTATATCAATTTGTGATAGGATTGGAATTTATGTTAAATTGGTATCCAGTTAATTATTGTAGTTAGAGTGGAATTGTGATGTGACATTCACCATGAGATATAAGGTCAACCAAGCTTTAAAGTATCTATTACTTCTTTTGTCTGAAATGTATAGTTGATTTTGACTTTATGGTGAATATTCTGGTCTTAGTAAGCTTAGAATCTGTATTTTATTTAATTGTCTTATTATTATTTAATTCAATATCAAATTTAGAGTTATGTGCATAATCTTTTATTATCATCATTCCTCTCATCTGTCATTATTAATTTTGTTATTCTCTTTTTTCATCCTAATTCATTATCCTAATTCACTCATCATTCATTAGCTCTTATTCCATTCTCATCTTAATCATCCATTAACTCTTACACATCTTTATTCTTTTCTTTTCATTCTCAGACTCATTTTATTTATTATATAATTATTACTTATTTTTATCATTCATTTAATCATTTACACCCTCATTTACTTATTGCTTAATTTATACTTCTAATTTTATATTCATTCCATCGATCTAATTATTATTTATTTATTAGTTTGACAAATATGAAGTTTATTTTATAATTTTATGTTTGTTTGCTAGTTTGTGAATTTTGAGGATAGCTTGACCAGAAATTATTAATCCACCTCATGATCTTCTCTCAGATTATAGTTTCATGAGAGCTTAGCTAATAAGGAAATCATCTTTGGTTTATCATGTAAATTGGACTAATTAAATCAATGAGAAAGGCAATTGGAATTATGGCACTTAGAAATGTGTAGGCCTGATTGTCCAATGATCAGAGGAGAAGGTTACAATATATATATATATATATATATATATATATATATATATATATATATATATATATATATATATATATATATTACTAGATGGAGCTGTACCAATAGCCCACTATCAAGCTTAGTCTACATAAACACTGAGAGAGATAGAATTAAATATCTCTTTCAAATTGTCTCCAACCTTTAAAGCATGGTTTTGAGATAATTGCCTCACATCAGTAAAGGGTAGGAAGACCAGAAACTAGATCTAAATTCCAACTCTACTAAACAGCATTTATGATAATTATTTCTATCAGTTTGAAAGCACAAATTTTTCACATACATAAATATCTTCAAATCCAGTCAATCAAACCAGATAGTTATATGGGTCTGAATTCAGTTCAGTTTCACCATATAATAAAAGCCTCTGAAATCTATATCATTGCAAAAACCTTCAAGGGTGTATTTATGATAAACAAAACAAGTTATATATTTTGTAACTTGTCATAGCTTGCATTTTATGTTACTAGATGGAGCTGTACCAATAGCCAACTAATAGAGTTGGAGTTTAGATCTAGTTTCTGGTCTTCCTACCCTTTACTGACATGAGGCAATTACCTCAAAACCATGGTTTAAAAGTTGGAGACAATTTGAAAGAGATATTTAGTTATATCTCTCTCAGTGTTTATGAAGACTAAGCTTGATAGTGGGCTATTGGTACAGCTCCATCTAGTAACATAAAATGCAAGCTATGACAAGTTACGAAATATATAACTTGTTTTGTTTATCATATATATATAAGCTAGATCTGGAGTTGAGATTAACGCTGAACTGAATATCACAAAGGAAGATGAACCAGTACTTTGTAGTGGAGCTTCTGAGACTATGGTGCTACATAAACTAAATAATGTTTCCGACTTGAATGTGCAATTACTCAGAGAATTCAGTACCAAGTACTCATTTCTCCTGGACTGTGTGACTTGTTATTACAAAATGTTTAGTTCTGCTGATCAGAGCAGCTTATACAACAATCTGGAGTCTCACATTCCAGTTCTAAAATAAGATAATGGGGTGGCCCTTAAAACATAAACCCATTTTTAAAGAAAACTGTCCAAACTAAGAGTAATGGAGTGGATCTTACACCAAAGCCCATTCTAATAAGAAATACATATAGCAAAGCATAATGCACAGATGTGCTTCATAAAGAAAAATATGCAATGTTTTCTACAATATAAAGATTATAATTAATCAAGTGCTAAATCTTTAGTTTCAATCTGCAAAACTACTGTATGCCCATTTGGAAATTAGCATACTAAAACATGCTAAAAGGAGTTAATTAAATGATTCAGTTTACAGTTATTTATTTATATATATATATATATATATATATATATATATATATATATATATATATATATATATATATATATATATATATATATATATATATATATATATATATATATATATATATATATATATATATATAGTTTATAATAAGAAACTAAGAATGCATAACAATATTTAGAACTTATCTAGTTACTCATAATATGCTTCAAAATATCATTCTTGACATTATTTATCTAAATGCAATCATTTAACATACAAACCTGAATTATACTAAGCTAAAACATAGTAGCTCAACATATATAAAAGTAGGTTTCATATCAGAGATTTATTTATGTGCTAAAAAGCTATTTAAGTTTAACTGAGAGAGTGTAATTATCTCTCCACTGTTATAATATTTATTAATCTCCATTCTGAGTGATGACATAGCATAATTAATGAAATGTCTAATAAACAAAGTAATAAAGGCATGTCTGCAGATTGGATAGATCAAGAATAATAGCTAAAATGGTTATCAGAATTACAGAAATATTATTAGTTAACCTTTAATTAGGCAAGATTTTACATTAGTATTTTTAATGAAAGTATATTAAGATATTTAAATCAGTAAGTACAAATTCATTTCAGAGTTGTAATTATTATTAATAATTTTAACTTACAGTAAGTGCATATTTATAGTATAGCTAACTTTAAAAAGTTATAGAAATGATATATTAAAACTTAGTTTAAGATCTATGAAAGATTAATTACTGATAATTTTCTTGCTGAGGTGGCTGCATGGTGAGGTACTAACATTCACTGATGGGCTGCTTCATTCTTGATGGCTTTTGGTAGGCTACTGTTTTGAGCTCCCTCCAGCTTCTAGACTATTTTCCTCTGAGGAAGAAGGCATGATAGACCTTCTAGCCTTGGGTCTTTATCATTAATTTTGGCATAGTGTCTGGCTGTATTGATCACTATTATGAGGTAGATAATGTTAAATTAAAACTGGTTTTTATAGAACACCTTTTTTACCCCAAAACAAGCCATTAAAATTGTTTAGGACTTTTAATTTTCAATTTTAATGGTGCACATAAATTTTGGCAAAGACAAAAGATCCAGTTGTAGTTATTAACAAGCAGGGCTGTAGTTATTGACAAGCAGGTCCAAGTTAATGATTTTGTCTTTGTTTTTAACATATTTTTAAAACATCACTAAAATTTTCATTCTCAGTTTACAATTTAATTAATGAGAAGTATTTCTGGGAATTCTATAACCTTTGATTTTTTTAAAAAAAAGATTTAAGTTGTCAACATTCTAGCATATACATAATACAGACACCCCTGAATTTAAGAATTATATAGAATACCAATGATTCAGTAAAGTAAATAACTTAAAATAATTTACAAAAAATGTAGAAAATCTGTAATGTTTACTAAATCTATGACATTACAGTTCCCTTTGCATATATACATAGGTGTTCTACCACACATACAATGATGTTCACAACTTAAATTAATTTTATTAATTTAATCATTTTACATTTATAACCATGTGTACATTATAGACTACAGACATTAATATGACTATTGGATGTGTGCACATATACAAATACATGTAAATATACACTATTATAAATATTTTAGTATTATATAAACTAATATACATGAATTTGGATGGGTTTAAAACAGAGAAAATATACTACTATGGTACATAGTAGGTGAAACAGGATGATAAATAATTCATACTGTTTTAGTATGTTATTTTCTATTATTTCTCCATCTTTCAATCTAACTCACCATAATCCTAATGACTCATTGCATGAATTCAAATTCACTTTTTTATTTGGTCTTAAAATAATTGAATAATATTTATATTAAAAAATGGGCTTACTCCTTTTCTCATAATTTGGTGTCTGTATCCTGGATCCTAATCTGACAGGTTCATTCTTATTATAAGCTTATTATGCATTTGTACTTGTACACTTAATAAATGTGAATGGATCCTCATAGGTATTACATAGTTTATGGAACATAGTACCTTTTGGATTTTTACTGGATGAAATTTTGATTTTAGGTAATTTTTTATTAATATTTTTATTCCCATCATGGTTTCCATTATGGAAGTCTTTCAGTGATCTTTATTGACACTTAAGCTAATCAAGAATGGTAACTTGTCTTGCATTGGTGGTCAAAAAGTCAGCGTGACTGCCTTGCACTTGCAGGCAGTGGCCCGGGTTGCGAGTTCGCATCCTGGCCGATGCTATGACACTTAAAAAAAAAGAATGGTAACTTCATTTAAAATTTCCTAAACTGTATCATTAGAATTGAGGTATTTCTCCACTAGAAAAATCATATGAAAATCTTTCATCTTGATATTTGTCAATTAATTTAGGAGCAGCATCCCTAATAAACATTTCATGTTTATTTTTATGATAAATGTCAGAATAATGGTATGACTTCAAGCATTCATCAATTTCATTTATCACTGGTAATCTTATCATGAAATTTTATTAATATTTACAGTATTTGAGTTAATTTTAGTTCTTAATGATTCCTGTGATGCATTATGATCACCTTCAGGCTTCTCTAGCTTTAATTCCAATTTAAGTTTGAAATTATCACCTGTTTGTTTTCTTTTGATGATCATCATATTTTTTTTACTTCCATTTTTCTCAACTTTTTTCCAGTTTTTGTATCTTGTTATTAATGTCACTTTATATTTGGTACATTTGATCTTTCAGTGCAATTTTAAATTGTCTAATCTTTTTGATAAGTCACCTGTTATGGTATCTACAGTTTGTTGTTGATATGTTTTCATCTTTTCAGATATAATTTCTATCTTGGAAGATATATATGCCTTCATATTGTCAATACTGGAGGGCATTTTATTATCCATCTGATTGAGAATTTGCCACATCATTAACATAATTTGTACAAATGATCCATCATTAGCATTCCCATTATTTTCTCTTAGCTCCTCTGAAATTTTAATGATTTAGGGGACTTGGACATTTAACACTAAGTTCCACAGATATGCCTAAGTCCAGATATTCTTTTATACCTCTCTAAAACATTATCTCCTATATCTTCTCTAACCATGCCACTTTGTATGTCAAGTTCATTTGCTTTTTTCATTTTCTAATCACAACATTTTAATGTGACTTCTAGTCATCATGAGTTTTTTATTCTTTATTTTTTTTAAAAAAAATCTATTCCATATTTTAACTTTTGAACTGTCCATCATTGAAATCTTCATCATTGCTATCACTTCTACTAATATTGTTAAAATATAATTTTATACTTATGGGAATTGTTTTTCAAGTTAATCTTTTTCTTTCACCACCTAATCTCTCCATTTCAACGCTAATTAACTCTTTGACTATCATATGTTTCGTTTGTGTTTTAATTTTTTTGTAAATTTCTATATTCAAATTCAATTGATTATATCCAGATGAATTTTAAAACAAGTTTATGTTTTATAGTTTTATGATTAAAATATAAAATTCTGTATTAATATACAATCAAATTGACAAGCAATTGAATATATTTTATATGTATAATGAAGTATGATACTAATATAAATGCGTGTGCCCCATGGCTTGTAATGTCATATGTTGTTTATGTTATGGATATCTCTAACATCTTCCAATACCTAATACTCCATGTGACCCAATTCAAATCCAAAACGCATGATATTAGTGTTATAAATTAATTGCTAGAATAGTAAATGTTAAAGCACACAAATTGACAAATAATTTACTTCTGACAATTATCATTTTGTTAAATGTGTCACAATTGCAGACAAACTATAACACTGCATGGTAACTAAGATAGATGAATAATTGCAATCAAAAAAATAAAAACAAATATTAAAGTAAAGAAATATCAAAAAAAAAAATTTTTATTAGCAAACTATTTACATTAATATTCATTAATAATGAAAACATAGATTCAAATGATGATCATAAACTGGCATTGGTTGCACAATGAGTTTTTTTTCTCAAATGGTATATAAAATGTCTTATCTGCTCAAGAACCTACAAATTTACTTAAAGGATTCAAAGTTAAAATTCTAAGATAAACATCAATCAATTTTGATGGAAATACGATGAAAAATAAATATTTAAATATCTCAGAAAATGAGAACTAATGTAGAGAATTAAAGTTAACTAAATAAAAAATTCTAAATTAAAGGTTTTAAAAGTAAACTTAAATTATTCAAACTTCCAAAATATCAGTAATTCTCAGTTATAGATCACAATATCTAAATTTGAGTTTATACAATACTATAAGAAATATTGACTTTATTTCATTCAAAACAAATCATTAAAGCAAAATATAATTAATGATGAAAACAAATATGCATTTTTAAGTGCAAAAACTACATCGGGGAAAGAAAGTTAGCATTCATGGAACTATGACTTGTCAACATTGGGATGAAATTGACTTAATACACTACACCTGCACAAAGAAACAACATGTCGATTTGTAATAAATGAATCTTATAGTTGTCATTTCAAAGCTTAAATTCCAAGTCTATCAATGATATCTTACCTGATGAATATTCAAGAATAGCATTTCTCAACCTTTGTGTGATGACCCAATATTGGATCATGTTCATCAAGAAATAAAAACATAAATATCTGCTAAAAAAATCTTTTTATATTTTAAGAAAATATTAGTATTAATAAAAAAAAAATAATAATATTACCTATGCTTTGAGTAGTTTTCTCAAATTCTATTGTAAATTTGAAGTTAATATATGTGCAAAAAGGGTTAATATCAATGCTGATAGGTAACATTAAAAAGAAATATTTTCACCTGTGATGTAATCCTAATAAAATGCAATTTATGATGAGAATCTCATGGCCTATTAACCTGATCATCACCAAAAGGGAAAGATAAGATGTTACCTAATACATATTTAATCCAAACATGTATATGCTTGCAACACATATATTTTCCTTGTTTGTTCATATTAATAATAGTGTTAAATGTTTTAGTATATCTGATTAACTATCTATGTCAGAAATGATCTTTTTTGTCTATATTATGAGCATTGTACATAACAGGGGGTATCCTTAATCACCATGATGACAGACATGAACCTAAAACAAATTAAGAGTTGCATACAATAAGATTTAGAAAGTCAAGATGATGATATGACAATCTAATACATAGTACAAGTCTTATTTATGTTAATAAGGTCATCAGGTGACTATTCTTTGTGGGATCAGGGTTTGAGATAGTATTTGGAACCAATTATAAACAAAGAATAATCACAAACGTCTAATTAAACATTTTATAATCTTGTTTTAAAATATTCATTGTTAAAACACTAATCATTGAAACATGATTATTAAATTTATTCAAATGTTAAATTATGATGCTTGGCATGTTTAACTATAGTCAATTTTAATTAGTTTTATCTGCTAACATATTTATCAATATTTAATTTATTTACAATGAATGTCACATCCACACATATTATTAAACATATACAGGTATTTACACTTAACTATTTTTCAAGTTATAATAATATAACCTGAATTACATAGTCATGCAGAATCTCCATGGGTTCAAACTGAAATAACAGAAATGAAATTCAACATGAGTAAGATAAATTAGGTATATAACTACTATTTAGTTGGTGCTAAATATTCATAATAATTTTTGTCTAAAAATTATTACAATAAAATTTTCATAAATAACAGGAAGGTTTCAAAATTAACTGTAAAAAAAAAAACCATAAAAATAAGATCATTATCACTAAAATAAGTTTCATAAAAAAATGAAGGTTTTAATAAATACTATGTAAGTCAGAATAAGTTTGAGAGAGTTGTTGTTATAAAACTTTTATTTGTTTGTTTTTTTTTAAAAAAAAGGAAATACAGTTAGCCCTGGGGAAAATTAAACCCTGCATCATTTATAAAGGGTTATGAATTTATTTAAGAGTAATTCGGGGGAGAAAATTTAACTTAGAAAAGTTAAAACTATAAAAGTTTAAAAATAAATCTTTTACTTGAAATTAAAATACTCTCTTTTCATTTAATTTAAAGAAAACACACACATATATATATATATATATATATGTGTGTGTGTGTGTGTGTGTGCGCTTAAGCAATTTGATTTTAAAATATACATTAAAATGTGTATATATGTGTATGTATAAAAAGAAGTAGAATTTAAAAAAAAAAAAAGAAAAATAAAGTTTGTTATATAAAAAATTAAATTAAATTTAAAGATGGCTACAAATAAACAATGAGAATAATTAAAAAGTGAGATCTTATCATAAATAAGCTAATCTAAGCAGGAATGTGAACACATAATGGGGAATTTAATTAATGAAAAAGAATATTAATCAAGCTGAACAATAAGTGTAATAGCATATAAATATGCCCAGAAAAAAAGGACATCATTGGTGAGATTAGATAACTTTTTAGCAGTGTTATTCCAGTGAGAACAAATATTTTTTTGTGAATGCCCAAAAAAACATGTGTTGCTAATCAGAAGAAGTATGCTGCTGTATTCTAGTCTCTTATCACCCTAGCATATCTGGTCTCCCATTAGCCATCATGAATATCTAACAACCTAAGCCATTTGAACATTTGTCTGCCAGACTGAATGGAGCAAGGAACCACATTGTTCTATAAATCCAAATTCCAACAGGTTGGTACAACACAAATCACAAAGGAGAAAGGAGCAGCCGACTATCCAGGATCACATATCTGAAAACTTATAGGTAATATTAATTATTCTTTATTCCCATTGTGTCATTAGTACATTGTAGCCATTGCAATCCTTGAAGTCTCCAGAGTCAGTGTAATAAATGAACTCTACAACTACCATAAAAAGAACTATTTATGTGCAGTTAGTGTAATTAGCAAACATTGCCAAAACTTTTTTGAATCATACAAACAAACAGCTCATGTGATAAAATATATGTGTATGATATATGTTTTAATGCTTATATTTATTTATACTTTATGTTTATGGATAATATGTGTACATTATATATGATGTGATATATTATTTTATTCAGAGAAGAAATGATGAATTCATAAATCAGTTATCAGTTATTTTTTTTAAATATTTAAAATAAATTATTTTTGGAAACTAGCATTTATCAATCAATTCTTTTACTAATACCACTAATGAAAGCAGTTTATTATATTACTTGTTTGATTGAGCTAGTCATGGGATATTTCAAGCACTGGATTATGGGTCTACCATCCAGGTATATTAGTTATTTCTCATAATTAGATGACACCTGAGGTTTACCTCTAATCAAATAAAATGCTTTGGATGGTAGGAATTTGAATCTAGCAGTCAAGGTGGGCCACTGTCTGGAAATGTGATTGGGTCTTGCTTTACATAGCACATTCTGACCATGGGTATTATTGATAACTTTGCTATCAATGGTATTCTCCCCTTTACTTGAAGGGACAGTCTGTTCACATAATATTTATAATATAAAATATATAAAAATTAAAGTTATGTTAAAAAAAGTTAAAACCCAATTAAAACAATTCTATTTGAACAGATCCAGTTCAAATGTTGTCCAATGTGGGTGAAGAACAATCATATGACAGTAATTAATCATATGACAATTAAAGTTAAAGAAAAAAAAAGAAAAAAACTTCAAACTGCATGTAAGAGTAGTAAAGTAATATAATTTAAATTAAAGAATTGACCAAAACAATTATTTCTTTCTAATTGAAAAGAGATTGAAAATGTAAAGTGAGTTTTAAGTAAAGATAAATACATATATTTTAATTATATTATTGAAAAAAAAAAATTTTTGGAATCCAATTATGAAAATAAAAATAAAGTTTGTTAGATGTAAAGAGTCAAATAAATATATTTTTTATAGAAATTAAAAGAATTAAAATGAATAACAATAATTATGTATATAATATAATCAGTGGTAGATATGTGTTTGGGGAGGTTAAGTGCATTTGGAGACAGAAAAAAATGATAGAACTTAGGGAGTTGGAGTCAGCAGTATGATTTGAATAAATATTTAAAATAAAAAGTAAAAAGTAAAATATGAGTACAGATTTAATTGATGAAGATACAATGTTGGATGAAAGCCCAATCTCATTTCAAAAACCACAGGCAGTAGAGGAAGAAGAGATATCAGAGACAAGATGATAATGAGAATGATGGTAAATATGATGAAAGAAATGCAAGAATTCAAGCAAAGTCAGCAAGCAATGCGGGCAGAATTCAAAGTAGAAATAATTAGAGAAATGAAGGCAATGAGGAGTGAAATAGTAGGGGAAATAAAAAAAAATCATTTAGCTATAGAAGCCATAGAAAAAGACTTGAATGCAGAAAGTCAATGATAGTAGAAGATATGAAAGAACTGAGACATGAGGTAGAACAAGATAGCATTGGAACAGGCATGGTAGAAGTAAAGATAAAAAATTGTAGAGATGGGATACATTTAGATAGTGGGGTAGAAAAATTATAAAATACAGACCAAGGGATTAAAAATAAGTTGATTAGGCAATATGAGTTTAAAGCAGAAATAGAGGCCATATAAAAAGCAATTTTATTCAACATGCTCAAAAGGACTGTAGAAAGGGAATTATTTCTGTTTTCTAGGGGTGATATTATCAAACATAAGGTAGAACAGTTTAAAGAACTATGGGGTTTTGTTAAGTGTAAAGGTTTTCAGTTATAAGAAGTTGAAAATAGAACAGAACAAGAAAGATACAAGGCAATAAATTATGAGTGAGGGATAAACAAAAGGGGAAAGTAATTTATATTAAAGAGTTAGTAGGCAGAAAGAAAGAACTACCTGATAGAGTTTAGGGGTCAGTAAATGAACAGAATGTTAAAAAAAACCTCACACACACAATGGATTTGTAACTGGACTACAAGTTGGAAACAGAAAATTATTTTGACATGAATAATAAACGTGAATATCGAAATTTTGTTATTTAAAACTAACGTAATAAATTTTAAAAAAATGAAATGTTTTCGTAAAATAATAATAATGGATATATCAATGGGTAAAATATTTTTTTTCATGCACATAATAGTAATAAAAAAGGGTCTTCATAAATAAATGGGACAAATTAATGATTTTAAGTAATATTAGTAGGAATAAGTGAGTGAGTAAAATAACGGAAATATGTAGAATAAAATCAACTTAAATAAATAAAAATATCTGTAGAAATATAATAAAGGAAATAGCATAGTAAAATAACATAATTTATTTGATAACATGCAGGTTAATAAGAGAAGGTTAAATAAATGGTTTAAAATAATATTCAGGAGTGATTTAATTTAAATAAATAACATAAATGAAATAAATCTGAGTTACATCAGGAATGTATAAGGGATTGTAATTAATTGAAAGGAGAGTAGGAAGCATATTACTACTACTGTTACTAATGCTAATACTACTACTACTACTACTGCTGCTACTACTACCACTACCACTACCACTACCACTACTACTACTACTACTACTACTACTACTACTACTATTACTACTACTACTACTGCTGATGATGATGATGAGGGGGAGGATAAGGAGGATTATGATGGTGATAATAATAATAATAATAATAATAATAATAATAACAACAACAACAATAACAACTGATCTATGACTAAGTTATATTGCAAAGAATTATCTTAACATTTTGCTTTTAAATTTTAAATTAGTCAGACAAATAAATCAATAATATAAAAACATTCATTTACAACCTTTTGAAAATGACCTTTTTTTTAGAATTTTGGTTTCAAGTAACTCTGATGGCTCTGTAATTCTTGAAATAAACATCACTGCTAAAAAACGTACCTGTAATTTAATAATTAATTTTTTTAAGAAAAAATAATGTAAAAATGAAATAATTTCTATTTGAATAAAAATAATACACTTTTACTTTTGTTGGGAATCTATTTATTTTTAATAACATACAAATACACACATAAAAATATATAAGGCAAAACAAACTCCTGTAACAGACTTGCAGATTGAACAGCTTATAAAATGGTATTTATTGTACACTGCTGTTGAAGAGAATTATAGTATTAGAAAGTTAATATCTTAGATTTCCTTTCATTGTAGAAGAGTTGGATACTAAATATATTTATTAAAATAGAAAATAAAAGTATCTATTTTTTAGTTCACCTCTAATGTAAGCAAGAAATCCAATTAATGTAGTTACTAGCAAAATAAAATTACATCGTTCAAAAATGGTAATATTTTCAGTGACTTTGATAAAAATACTATTTTTGTATGATGTGATTAAATTTGCTGATAAAGTTTTAGTAAGATTGCTGCATATTTTTATAACAGCTGAAATGGAATTTTAAAAATATCCATAAAATTATCTATAAAACATTCAATATTTACAATTAAATATTTATGAAATCGAAAATCACCCACACACACACACACACACACACACACACACATGTGTATATATATATTCTCATGGATAAATGATGACTTCTTAGAATAATTTATTGGAACTTCCATAAAATAATATCCATATTTAACTCTTATATTTTTTGTACACAGAAGCTCCCGGATATATATATAAGAGCCTGCTAATACAAGCTATATAGGTCATGTCACATGTGGCAAATTTTTCCTAATATATATATATATAGCGTAACGGTATGCACCCTCTGAATGAGATAAGGTAAAGCACAAACATCTCACTATAATCAGATTTAAGGTCTTTATATAGGATGCCATGAATGATGTGATTTAATTTTAATATAAAACTATATATGTTCCAAAGAAATAATTTATTATTTAATTATTAATATAAATTATATCTAAACAACATCAAATCAATCTTCACTTTAATTGATTTAACGGTTATGCTCAGATTTCAAACTCAGGGACAGTTTAACAATTGACTCCTTTCAGGGGTTCCTATCAATATACTAAAGTATAATAATAAATAACACTAACTCATTAAAATGAGTTTCGTGAAGCTAATATAATAATCAATAAAGATTATATATTAAATGTTTGAACTTATCTTATAAAATCAAATAAATAAATAAAACAAATTAAAGACTTCATTTAATTTAATATAATATAAAACATAACAATTATTTATTTAACAAATGAATAATTTAAACTTTATAATATATAAGAATTATTTATATATCTACTACCTTATATTTAAAATATAAATATATTCTATTTAACCATTGTAGATATATATTTTAATTTATAACACTACATGATTTAATAATTTAAAAGATGTTGAATAAAGATTTTGCAATTTATATATATATATATATATATATATATATATATAAAGCTCCATCTAGTGAATATATATATATATATATATATATATATTCACTAGATGGAGCTTTACCAATAGCCCACTATCAAGCTTTGTTTACACAAATGCTGAGAGAGAGAGAATTCAATATCTCTTTCAAATTGTCTCCAACCTTTAAACCATGGTTTTGAGTTAGTTGGCTCATGCCATAAAAGGGTAGGAAGACTAGAAACTAAATCTAAACACCAACTCTGCATCATCTATGAAACATGTTTCTATCAGCTTGAAAGCATGAATTTTTCAGATACGTAATTATCTTCAAATCCAGTCAAACAAACTAGATAGCTATATGGGTCTGAATTCAGTTCACTTTCACCATATACTAAAAGCCTCTGCAATCTATATCATTGCAAAAACCTTCAAGAGTACATTTATGATAAACAAAACAAGTTATAAATTTTGTTACTTGCTTATAGCTTGCATTTAATGATCACTAGATGGAGGAATGTAGGGGAGAGAGAGATAGTATTACTAGATGATGAGGGAATAGAGTGTAGCTCCAGAGAAGATAATCTTCAATAGATATGTAATGAATATAGAAAAGATGTTAGATGTGAACGATAGAGTGATAGAAAACATGAAAGCTTATAGTAATGGGAATATGAGCTTTTCAGAAAATAAAATGAATGAGGTGGAGACGAAATTGAAAAGTGGTAAGGCAAGAGGTTTAGATGGATGGGCAGCTGAGATGGTAATCAATTTAGGATATAGAGCAAAAGTAAAGTTATTATCTTGTTTTAATAAAATGGTACAGAATAGAGTTTTTCCAAGTAGTTGGACTAATACAAAAGTAAGATTATTATTTAAGGATCATAGAAAGTTGAATATTTATAGACCAATAGTGGTAACATCAGTTTTATATAAAGTTTTCTCATATATGATGGCTAAAAGAGTTGTAAAATGGATGGAAGGAAATAACGTAGTGAGAAAAATGCAAAGAGGTTTTAGATTAGATAG
The DNA here is from genome assembly GCA_028023455.1 of Epiperipatus broadwayi. Classification (NCBI taxonomy): domain Eukaryota; kingdom Metazoa; phylum Onychophora; class Udeonychophora; order Euonychophora; family Peripatidae; genus Epiperipatus; species Epiperipatus broadwayi. The sequence continues at coordinate 238,627 of JAQFVV010006868.1, forward strand.
GCATATAGGAGATAGTTTATTTGTAGTTACACAACTTATGGATATGAGTAGAAATTTAGGTAAACAGTTATATATGACTTTTATAGATATAGAGAAGGCATATGGTAGAGTAGATAGAAATAGGTTATGGATAAGTTTAGCAAATTTAGGAATGGGTGAAGCTTTAATAGATATTAAGAAACTATATGAAAATAATTATATATATATATATATTCTAACCTTCCCCCTCCCCACCGCTCGATCGTCCGTCCTCTCCAAAATTTATTACTATTTAAAATATTCTGGGTTCTAGCTCAGTCTAACAAATAAATAAAATGAAATATCCAGCATTAATTAAAATGATTACTAGCTCTAATTTTTAAAATACAAATACGGTTATATTTTTTTAAAATGAATTAACAAATATTTACTATTTTCATGAGACATGGAGTGACGACACGGGGAACGAGATAGACTACATTGAGATATTATCCACATGATACTATCTCAATGGCATAAGAACACTATTCCCCTTTTTACTATACTAAATAACTAACTTATAGTATTCTTACGACTTTCTAAGCTCTTTTCACTACGATTAAAATAATAATCATGTCTTAATATTCTTTCTAATAAGAATCTAGCTCAATTAATTAAAATTAAGTAAATAAATAAAATAAATAAAATGACATAAATCTCAGGTTCATAAATTGTATTCTAACTGATTTAAAATTACGGTAGTAAACTATGAAAAGGGAATTTTATGTCATAATTCACTACGCAGTAACTAACAATAATAAATAATAATAATAACAACAATAGTATAATATAATCTTATTACTTCCTAAATGAAATAAATAAATACGTACGTGGTAGTATTTTAATAATCTGACAACAGAATACGTGTGGCAACATTAGCATATATTTTAATGTAATATTGTGGCAACCGACTTATGACCAATAAATGATATAATTATGATCTTTTAATTTTATAATATTAATAAATTCTCAAAATGATTATAACACTTTTATGTTTACCTTTTTGTGCAAAAACTATATATCTGTTTCAATTATAAGTGTATTGTGATATCATGCATCCATGTGGAGAAATAACAACGAAGACACAAAACTTTAAAATAAATTTACAACAAAGTTTATTAATAACATAAACAAATAACAATATTTTACATTATGTACATTGGATATCCTTACTCTCCTATCACAAAATTATTTTACTAGTTTATAAAAATGAAAATCAAACTTCTATTTATTTTTCCTAGTTAACTCTTATCTTTTAAATGCTTAAGAAAATACAGTATTATTATTATTGGATTTCTTATTATGGTTATCTTGTTACAAAATGTGTTTCTCATATAATTATTATTAACACTTTGTATCCCTACTATTATTAAAATTATCTTTTTAATTTTACAAAATTACATTCGTAGTAAACATTATACAAAACAATAAAATTCTAGTTTTATATTAGTGGTATGGAATCCTACAAATTCAAACATTCTTCTACATTCGGTATTAAGTTTTATTGTTCCTTATCCGATGTTTGTTAATCATAATATACTCATTTAAGCCTTACTTCGGATGATATAATTACAACCATTAACATACCATGCACAAGTATATGTTTATTACACACTATTGAATTATTTTCTTAATAAATATGCAATATTTATTTTCTAAATATTATTTAAAACATTAAAATTTTATTATCACTTTTATAAAAAACTTTGTTTAGATTTCTCTTTTAAAAATCTTATATTCATTTCCGAATTGATTTTAAACTGTATTATATGATTCTTTCTCTCTTTATGATATTTTGTACTTTCACTTTTAAAATTACACAATTCTATACATTCCAGTAAATAAACTATTCTTACATAAATGATAACATATCTTCAATTCTATTTTATTCATTATTTCTTTGAAAATATCTTTCTGACGATGCAGATTCACGAAACAAGGATAGCGAAAATAGATGCACAGGATCAAAAATATAACTAGAATATTATCCGTCATAAACCTTGACAATAATGGCACAGTGAATTTAAAGACACTATAGAGGAGTGACCTTTGTCTGTCTACCAACCTCTATTATAGGAGTGATGCTAAAGCTATTTCTTCAGCTTTATTATAACATCAAAAAGTTTAAAGATATGTAAAAAAACACTGTCCAAACTATATGTGTTCAGTCATAGGACTTAGTTAACTATACTGAAATCACACAAACTAACTATGATCCAAATACTTTATTTTTCTTATTTCTTAACAAAAACATCATCTTGGTTTCCTCTACACTAGTACTACCAAGTCACTATCCGATCTTATTTCTCATGATTTTTCTATACAGTACATCGACAAATTCCTATCTGCATTTCTAACAATAATAAAATTCATTTTATTTCAAAAACTATACCGCTGTTCTTTAAGAAAATCTTTTACTACTTTTCTCGTATATTTATCATATACAAACTATTTTAAAATATCTGAATACTTTATTACATGAAAGTTCAAAAGAATCACACAATTGTTCTGATATACTTATATTATTAATTATACTTTAAATAACTTATTGCATGCATATTTAAAATTACTCCTATCTCATAATATGTTTTAATGTTGTATAAAATGTGTACATAGAATTTAAACTTTCACACATCATTCTTAATCAATAGATGATCTAAAAAAAATACATTATGCATTATAAATAAATATCAAAATTACCAAACGATCTTTATCTTCTCGATCGTGTTCTGTAGGCTTCACCATCCCATTGATTCTTGTAGATATACGACTTCCATACATACATTTTATTTTTAAAACAATATTTCTATCATTCTATTAAGCTATTATATTTAATTTTTTAATATTACTAAAATTATGTTTATATGTTTTCCCTAATCTCACATAGCATTTTATATTTTAAAATAAATTAGTAAAAAATATTTAAATTATATTTACGATACTTCTTCATCAAACTTTCTTGAACTGTTCATATTAAAGCTAAAAAAAATATATATTATTTCTTCTTCAGTCACTTAATGTTCTATTTTAAGGCAAAACAATTATTACTCTGTTTGATAAATCTTCATAGACAACAATCCTTGGTTTTAAAATAATTAATACTATTATTAATTCTTGATATCAATTAATCCTGTAAAGAAAAAAAAAACGTCTCCATATTCTCTTCTAATATTGTCTGCTAGCATTTTCCCACGCGACTTTTCCGATGCATCTTTAGGGTACTTTTATTTAAATATTCAGTAAATTTTTCTGTTTTCCTGGATCCATTTCCATTAAGTAATTTAATTTTATATTTTTTCAGATCAAGCATTTCCTTCATTGAATACTTTATAATATTTTTAATTAGATAAAGTTTTTCGGCTCCTTTCCATAAAATACATAATAGCACTTTCATATTCTTCTTTACTTTTCTTTACTTTAAAATTCTGGAACTATATTTTTATAATATCTCTTTTAAAAGACAAACATTCTTTCTTCATTATACATTTACATAATTTTTCTTTATAATAAAAAACGCATATTAAATTTTTCCATAGAGAAGAATAAAATAACTTCAAAGTAGCCTTATAAAATTTGTGCGTCATAATTTTTTCCTGACGGCAAGTAACTTCTCTTTTAAGTTTTCATATAGCGTCCCAATTATATTTCTCTGAGTTATAATAATAATAAGTTTCTGGTTGAGCATAAATAAAGCTGTATTAAGGCACTTTCCAAATATTTTTCCTTTAGCAATATTTTTAGGTATTTTTCCTTGTACTTCCATTTTACTGTAGGCTTTTGGTTAAACTTGAATAAAATTCCCTGGTAAGATAACTTTTAAAATTAGCAATCCATGTAGAGGCAGTCAAAATATATTATATGTTACAGAAGAACTTTTAAAATAAATACAAAATTTTAAATTTATATCACTTTTCCAGCTACGGTGTTATCAGCTAAAAAATATGTTACTTTCTCTTTCACTTACACATTACTTCTCCCCCCGCTCTGTATAATTCTTATATTTTGTCTGCTAATTTACCTCTGTTGATTGGTTAATGACTTTTTTAGCGCGAACAAATTTACACATTTAGTTTTATAACAGATTAGACTTTTAAAATTAAAGAATTGATGACGTAATGTCTCAAAATATTATTTAGACTAGTATTTTTAAATTCAATTATAGTTTTATCAAAATTATTTAAACTTTAAAACAATTATTAAAACAATATTTAATATTTTAACTTTTACTTTAATGATCGATGGCAATTATATTTAGTTTCAAATTCACAAACTTTATTATTATTTTAACAAGCGTGTGTGTGAAGGTATATAATATACAGTCACGTGTTTACTAACTTTATCAAATGATTTTTTATTTACGTCTCGGTCTAAATTACCAAAACTGATATATTTTATAAAAAATTTGGAAAATAATTAAAACTTGTAGAACTAAATATAATTCTCACCATCCTAAAGTTTATTTTAAAATATACTCTATTAATTTTGACTATTAAATATAATTATAACACTACATATAGCATTTATTTAATTTATTAGTTTTAAAATATTATACTCAAATTATTAATATACTTTTAAACTATTTATAGCTGTATTATTTTATATGGCCAGCTGTTTACAACCATAAGCAAGAATATATTTAAGTTTTATTTAACTGTTTTCTTTTAAAATAATCTATTACACTGTTATATACCAGGTATTTTCAGCTTTAAATTGTACTATAAAATTTAATTATCCTACTATTATTTATATATCATACAAATATAACTTAAAATTTAAAATTTTTTAGTAATTGACCTTTCTACCTTATTATGATCTATAGATAAGGGCACAATATATAATTAAGAGCGTGCTAATAGCTCTAAACAAGCTTTTTTTTATTTATGATAAATGCTACTACAAGAGAAGGCATTCAAATCATTTCCATCCTGAACTGCCCCCATCCGCAGACCGGCCTCGACCTATGGGTCTCTTCAGTGAGGAGTTGAAACATTAGATCCAAAAAACCAACTCAAACAAAGCATTTATCTAAAAGATAATTGTTAGAAGAAGATCTGAAACTTTTAGACATCTACATGTCTTTAAAGTCAGCTCTCCAACTGAAAAAATCATATGGGCCTGAACTTAATTCAGATACTCCATATATTAGTAGGCTTAGCTCTTTAATTTAGCTAAAGCCACAACAGCAAAATAATAGTAGTAATAATAACAAGTCAGATGTCACTTGACTTATATATAGCTTGCACTTACAAATATGTAAAATTAAGAGCGTGCTAATAGCTCTAAACAAGCTTTTTTTTATTTATGATAAATGCTACTACAAGAGAAGGCATTCAAATCATTTCCATCCTGGACTGCCCCCATCCCAGACCGGCCTCGACCTATGGGTCTCTTCAGAGAGGAGTTGGGACATTAGATCCAAAAAACCAACTCAAACAAAGCATTTATCTAAAAGATAATTGTTAGAAGAAGATCTGAAACGTTTAGACATCTACATGTCTTTGAAGTCAGCTCTCCAACTGAAAAAATCATATGGGCCTGAACTTAATTCAGATACTCCATATATTAGTAGGCTTAGCTCTTTAATTTAGCTAAAGCCACAACAGCAAAATAATAATAGTAATAATAACAAGTCAGATGTCACTTGACTTATATATAGCTTGCACTTACAAATATGTAAAATTAATAGTGTGCTAATAGCTCTAAACAAGCTTTTTTTTATTTATGATAAATGCTACTACAAGAGAAGGCATTCAAATCATTTCTTCTTCTAACAATTATCTTTTAGATAAATGCTTTGTTTGAGTTGGTTTTTTGGATCTAATGTCCCAACTCCTCACTGAAGAGACCCATAGGTCGAGGCTGGTCTGGGGATGGGGGCAGTCCAGGATGGAAATGATTTGAATGCCTTCTATTGTGGTAGAATTTATCATAAATAAAAAAAAAGCTTGTTTAGAGCTATTAGCATGCTCTTAATTTTACATATTTGTAAGTGCAAGCTATATATAAGTCAAGTGACATCTGACTTGTTATTATTACTATTATTATTTTGCTGTTGTGGCTTTAGCTAAATTAAAGAGCTAAGCCTACTAATATATGGAGTATCTGAATTAACTTCAGGCCCATATGATTTTTTCAGTTGGAGCGCTGACTTTAAAGACATGTAGATGTCTAAAAGTTTCAGATCTTCTTCTAACAATTATCTTTTAGATAAATGCTTTGTTTGAGTTGGTTTTTTGGATCTAATGTTCCAACTCCTCACTGAAGAAACCCATAGGTCGAGGCCGGTCTGGGAATGGGGGCAGTCCAGGATGGAAATGATTTGAATGCCTTCTCTTGTAGTAGAATTTATCATAAATAAAAAAAAAGCTTGTTTAGAGCTATTAGCATGCTCTTAATTTTACATATTTGTAAGTGCAAGCTATATATAAGTCAAGTGACATCTGACTTGTTATATATATCTATTTTTATATATATATATATATATATATATATATAACTATATATATATATATATATATATATATATATATATATATATATATATAGAATTAGTTAAAATTAAAAATGGGGTGGGGATAAGGCAAGGATGCCCTATGTCACCTATTTTGTTTGTGTTGTATTTGAGTAAAATAGAAAGAGCAATAGAAAGATTAGGAAGAAAGATAGAAATACCATTAATAGGTAGTAAGGGAGTGTATATTTTGTCAGGTCTTTTTTTGTTGATGATATATTTTTTGTGTGCAGAAAGAAGAAAAGATATGGAAGTTATGTTGAGGACATTGCAAGGGTTGGTAAAGAGATGGGGATTAAATTTAGTGAAGAAAAATCAAATATAATGATGGTTATTACTGGGGAAAGAGAAGATGTAGAATTTTTATTGGGAGATATTAAGTTAAGTGTGGTGAATAGATATAGTTATTTGGGGATTATTTTAAGTAATCAGAAGAATTATTTGGATGAATGGGAGAAAAAATTGATAAATGAAACAAGAAAAAGAAAGGGATTGATATAAAAAATTAAGTGTTTTCATATAATAAATAAGATGTAGTTAGAATTATATGGAAAGGAGTTGCAGTAGCAGGGTTAACATATGGCAATGATGCATTATATGTTAATAAATAGGTATTAAATTACTTAGAAAAAGTTCAAAGGGAAGTAGGAAGACATGCATTGGATGCAGATGTATGGACAGCAAGAGAGGCAATTCAAGGAGAAATGGGATGGTCAAGTTTTCATATGAGAGGTGCAAAAAGTAAAATGAAAATGTTTGGTAGATTGCAGTTTATGGATAATAAAAGAATAGCTAAAATATTATTTAATTAGGTTATGAGTAAAGGGCAGGTTACAAGATGGGTGAGAAAGGTAATGTGGTATGCAAAAGATTTGGATAAAAAATTTATAGCAGTATATTTGTACAAAAGTTGGAATGATTGTATTAATAGAATTGTTGAGTGTTGTAGTAGTAAGGAATGGAATAAAAGAATAGATTTATTAATAAAGAATAGGGAGTTAGAGAGATGGAGAAATAGTATGGAGAGTAAAAAGAGTTTTTTTATATATATATATATATATATATATATATATATATATATATATATATATATATATATATATATATATATATATATATATATATATATATATATATATATTGTATGTATATGACTCATTTCAAACACACAGATATATTATTTAATTAAAAAAAAATTTCTTTTATATATATGAGGATTTATATATGTGTATTTATTATTATAAATTTATAGATAGTTAATGAATAAACCATTATGTAGAGGGTAATAATATTTGGTAATGATTTATTATATATATAGTTTTATTAAATAAGGTGTCATATTATTTAACTTTGGTTTTATTAAAATAGAGTAGATCAGAAAAGTGCAAAATAAGGCGATGGAGATTACTAGATTAGGAGATAAAAAAAATGTACACGTGTGAAAGAATGAATACATCTGTACAAACACAAAGATGCTTTTACACCTATTTCTGATGGCTATAGATTCCAGGTTTGTTGTTGTCTGTGTCTTAAGATTATTTTTACAAAAGAGGTGCTTTGATGTAGATAACGATAGCGATCAATTTTAAGTCTTTATTGATTGTGACCGACGTCAAACTTGTGAAGCTTTGATTTTTTTTTTAAGATAAGGTTTCCAGGTGTTTTTTTTTTCTTTGGTTGAAGTTCACGATATAAATGATTGAAACAATTTTTTAATCAGTTATTCATTAATTTTTTTTAGAGAGATGATCACTTAGTCATTAATTTTTTTCAGAGAGATGATCAGGCAGTATGATTTTATTTTTTTGATCAGTCAGTATGATTTTATTTTTAGAGACTCAATATGAATATTTTGGAGAGACAATCACTCTGATTATTATTATTAAAGTGAGATGTAACTCAGTGATTATTATTTTGAGACTCAACTCAGTAGGAGAAAAGTAAGCGATTTGATTTTTTTTATTCACTCTTCAAAAATTGAGAAAGGAAATGAAGTATAAGAATCTGGTATAAAGTCAATATAGACGAAGATGTGTGTCTATATAAACAATTTCCAGCAATATTAAAGAAAAGAGGAAAACATTGGAACAAGATTGAATTTAATAGAAGTTATTAACAATTGTATAAATATGATATTAACATATTTAGCTATGCATAATACTATGCCTCTGCATTGCTAAACCATTTTTTCTGCTTCCTGGTTAATACAGAATGAGTTAAAATCGCTGATCTGTCTATGAAGTCATATATCAAGTAATAACCAACAAAATGATAGAGTTTGAAGCCAACCACACAAGCTATATGGAACGCTTTTTTTCTGGTTCCTGGCTTATTAAAAGCTCATTACCTTCGAATGAATGGAGAAGAGGAAATAGGAGGAAAAAAAAATTTATAAAAGCCATGTAGAACCAAGTTTGAAGCCATGAATCAAATTTTTGTTAGTTTACCTCAATCATCTAAAGTGTCAACAGCAATTATTTTTTTAAAAGGAGAGAGACAAGCAAATCCACTGGTACCTACTTATTCAAAAGTACTTATAATAACTTTTTTTTTAAAATGGTAGAAGGAAGCCAATCAACAATGAATAATAATAGAATTGAAGAAACAAGCAAGTCAATTGATTCAGCATTATCTTAAAAGTATCTGCAATAACTTTCTTTTTTTTGTTGTTGTTGAGCAAAGAAAAGCAGTCTGAAAATTCAAACTCAGGACATTAATAAGAAGTAAAAAGTAAATGGGTAAATATGAACTTTCTTTAACCGATTTTATTCTTGCTTATTAAAAGTAAACCTTGATTTACAGGTCAAAGCAATTTTTCTTTTGATACAGAAACATTAAAGACTTGTTTATCTATAGTTATTTGCAATATCTCACAACATAGCACAAACATAGTCTAAAAATTTAAACTTAAATTTTTCATTATTTTTTTTATGATTTTTATATTATATATTGTAATGTTGAAATATATATTTTTTAATTGTTCTTCAGTTGTTAATGATAATGAGCAACCTATAGATATATGCATTTATAATGTTTTTTTTTTTATTTTTACTTTATCTTGTTGCATATTAAAAAATTAATATCATGTATTTTATTTTCTTTCGCTATAAGGTTGCAAAAGAAAAAGATATTTTTATATATGTAATTTATGGGTATACATTTAAACATATATGTTAACATTACCGAAAGCGTGCATGTGTAACTGCTTATCCAAACACATCAAAGAATAGGTTATATATGATTAGTTTAAAATGGTAAATTGAAAAGTAGGGCATTACATTTGAATGGAAGTGAAATAACACATGCAAGTTACACCTGAAATTTATTTTATGATATGATAAGTAAGAAAAGTCTTAAATAAGCATTTATAGAATATGTATTTTTTTCTAATATTGATTTAAGTCAGCTTATTTTGAGATATCAAGAAAAATGACAAACCTATATGTTAGATTTATTTGCTTATACTTATATAGATTTTTTATATTGATTTTTGTATTGAATTAATATGGTAATAAGCCATTTATTTAATTGTTGATTTGACTTTAAAGAAGGAAAGAAAGAGTAGTAGTGTTAATAAAATATAATTATATATCTTAATTGGTTTCCGAGTTATTATTAAGAATATTGTGTTTTTTTTCTTGTCTTAATTCTATCATTTTAATTCATCATCATTGCTCGCAGTTATTAAGTATTACCATTCGTATATATTGAGCAATCACTTGCAAATATTAAGCGTCCGCAAAATAATAGGTAAACTAGAATGTTGATATTTGAGTATTTAAGGATTATGTTTGAGAATAACCAAATTTTGATAATTATAGTTCAACAATAGAAAGCTAAAATTGTGTTGTGTCCATGAGTTTAGATCATCCTCATCAAAGATGGATATCATGTTATTGATTAAAAATGTTTCAAATAATACTATATAAAAGTTATGATCGCCATCAATCATCATTAATAAATTATAGTCATTAAATGTAATATTTAGCGTAATGAATATATTTTAGTAAATACGGGTTTATGGAAAATTGAATATTATGCAAAGAGATTCATGATGATCAATCATCACCACTAGTATTATTAAATCCCAGTATGAAATAGGATAATTTTAATAGATGCATATGAGTTTATAAAGATTAATTTATTGTTGTGAGTTTATTAATAAGCCATGGCTGGTATCATCATCACTATTATAATCATTATTATGATATCACTATTATTATCATTATTATTATGATATTTTTATCATCATCATCAGTATTATCTTTATTGTGATAAATAATCTAGTTAAATGGCCATCAATATCAATAATGGTCTTCACATGCTTGTTTGGAAGCCATTAATAAGATTATACTTGTCTGTTCATCAATATACGTAAATGAGCTAGCAATGTCTATAAGAATCTTTAATCTATAATATAAACTTTGGTAATATTGGGATCTTGTAATTTTATCAATATAGATAAAATGTAAGAATGTCAATTTTTTTTTCATTAGTCATCCAAGTCATGTGTAATAAAAATGTACTGAATGAGTTTGAACTCAAGTACACTATAAACAGATACTTATCTAGATTGAAAACAATCTAGTGGCGCTCATGGGAAAACACATGTACTTAGCTAAACTGAATAAAGAGTGATATCATCCCTTTCCAACTTCATAATATTAGTTTTATAGAATATATATATATATATATATATATATATATATATATATATATATATATATATATATATATATATATATATATTTATAAGTTGTCATGAATAGCACCAGTGTGTGCATATGACCATGAATGGTCTTATATATTTGGAAAGAAGAATAGGAAGGATTCTTTGTTAGAAGAACCTAGTATTGGAGATAAGCATAAGGCACTCCAGGAATTTCACAGTGGGTACTTTTATTCAGTTGCTATATTTAATATTATTTTTATTTGATGACAATGGCCAGTATGTTTTATTGTTCAAATGACTGCCCCAATATATAAATAAATACCAAGAATCTTTAATGCTGATATTTTCAAGTGGCACAGTGATTCTATAATTTCTTTATCTATGCTATGATGAATTAATATAGTTACAAATGGTACAGATTGGATAGGCATATATCTAATAATTAATAATTTCCCCTATCTAAATATTTATTATGGTTACAAATGTGACATATTAAAATAGTTACAAATTATAGTTACAAATGGCATGCCAAATAGGGATTGAAATATGCCACACACCTGAGAGAGGTGTATTTATATGTTAATTTAAATAGTTACAAATCTTATATTAAATTAATTTGAAATTGTTACAATATATATATATATATATATGTCCAAAAGATGGCGCTATACCAAAACCGCCGAACAAGTGTAAGATTTGTTTTACATAAACGAAAAAAGAGTCAGAAATTAACTACCTCTTTCATTTGCTCACTCCCAGATCAGCTGATTTCAAGCTGGTTTGCTATCCTCAGTGGGAGATAGAGTATAGAAACTAGATCTAAAACACTGACTCTCAAGTGTTTATGCAAAACGTTTCTATCAGATTGCAAGCGTGAATTTTTCAGACCGGTAAAGTCTTCAAACCCAGCCTAGCAAGCTAGATATTTATATGGGTCTGATCTCAGTTCAGAATCACCATATAATAAAAGTCTCTGCAATATATATCATTGCAAGAAAACTCTAAAGGTACATTTATGAAAAAACAAATACAAGTTAATCACGTAACCTGCTATCACTTGTTATTTATGTCCAAAAGATGGCGCTATACCAAAACCGCCGAACAAGTGTAAGATTTGTTTTACATAAACGAAAAAAGAGTCAGAAATTAACTACCTCTTTCATTTGCTCACTCCCAGATCAGCTGATTTCAAGCTGGTTTGCTATCCTCAGTGGGAGATAGAGTATAGAAACTAGATCTAAAACACTGACTCTCAAGTGTTTATGCAAAACGTTTCTATCAGATTGCAAGCGTGAATTTTTCAGACCGGTAAAGTCTTCAAACCCAGCCTAGCAAGCTAGATATTTATATGGGTCTGATCTCAGTTCAGAATCACCATATAATAAAAGTCTCTGCAATATATATCATTGCAAGAAAACTCTAAAGGTACATTTATGAAAAAACAAATACAAGTTAATCACGTAACCTGCTATCACTTGTTATTTATGTCCAAAAGATGGCGCTATACCAAAACCGCCGAACAAGTGTAAGATTTGTTTTACATAAACGAAAAAAGAGTCAGAAATTAACTACCTCTTTCATTTGCTCACTCCCAGATCAGCTGATTTCAAGCTGGTTTGCTATCCTCAGTGGGAGATAGAGTATAGAAACTAGATCTAAAACACTGACTCTCAAGTGTTTATGCAAAACGTTTCTATCAGATTGCAAGCGTGAATTTTTCAGACCGGTAAAGTCTTCAAACCCAGCCTAGCAAGCTAGATATTTATATGGGTCTGATCTCAGTTCAGAATCACCATATAATAAAAGTCTCTGCAATATATATCATTGCAAGAAAACTCTAAAGGTACATTTATGAAAAAACAAATACAAGTTAATCACGTAACCTGCTATCACTTGTTATTTATGTCCAAAAGATGGCGCTATACCAAAACCGCCGAACAAGTGTAAGATTTGTTTTACATAAACGAAAAAAGAGTCAGAAATTAACTACCTCTTTCATTTGCTCACTCCCAGATCAGCTGATTTCAAGCTGGTTTGCTATCCTCAGTGGGAGATAGAGTATAGAAACTAGATCTAAAACACTGACTCTCAAGTGTTTATGCAAAACGTTTCTATCAGATTGCAAGCGTGAATTTTTCAGACCGGTAAAGTCTTCAAACCCAGCCTAGCAAGCTAGATATTTATATGGGTCTGATCTCAGTTCAGAATCACCATATAATAAAAGTCTCTGCAATATATATCATTGCAAGAAAACTCTAAAGGTACATTTATGAAAAAACAAATACAAGTTAATCACGTAACCTGCTATCACTTGTTATTTATGTCCAAAAGATGGCGCTATACCAAAACCGCCGAACAAGTGTAAGATTTGTTTTACATAAACGAAAAAAGAGTCAGAAATTAACTACCTCTTTCATTTGCTCACTCCCAGATCAGCTGATTTCAAGCTGGTTTGCTATCCTCAGTGGGAGATAGAGTATAGAAACTAGATCTAAAACACTGACTCTCAAGTGTTTATGCAAAACGTTTCTATCAGATTGCAAGCGTGAATTTTTCAGACCGGTAAAGTCTTCAAACCCAGCCTAGCAAGCTAGATATTTATATGGGTCTGATCTCAGTTCAGAATCACCATATAATAAAAGTCTCTGCAATATATATCATTGCAAGAAAACTCTAAAGGTACATTTATGAAAAAACAAATACAAGTTAATCACGTAACCTGCTATCACTTGTTATTTATGTCCAAAAGATGGCGCTATACCAAAACCGCCGAACAAGTGTAAGATTTGTTTTACATAAACGAAAAAAGAGTCAGAAATTAACTACCTCTTTCATTTGCTCACTCCCAGATCAGCTGATTTCAAGCTGGTTTGCTATCCTCAGTGGGAGATAGAGTATAGAAACTAGATCTAAAACACTGACTCTCAAGTGTTTATGCAAAACGTTTCTATCAGATTGCAAGCGTGAATTTTTCAGACCGGTAAAGTCTTCAAACCCAGCCTAGCAAGCTAGATATTTATATGGGTCTGATCTCAGTTCAGAATCACCATATAATAAAAGTCTCTGCAATATATATCATTGCAAGAAAACTCTAAAGGTACATTTATGAAAAAACAAATACAAGTTAATCACGTAACCTGCTATCACTTGTTATTTATGTCCAAAAGATGGCGCTATACCAAAACCGCCGAACAAGTGTAAGATTTGTTTTACATAAACGAAAAAAGAGTCAGAAATTAACTACCTCTTTCATTTGCTCACTCCCAGATCAGCTGATTTCAAGCTGGTTTGCTATCCTCAGTGGGAGATAGAGTATAGAAACTAGATCTAAAACACTGACTCTCAAGTGTTTATGCAAAACGTTTCTATCAGATTGCAAGCGTGAATTTTTCAGACCGGTAAAGTCTTCAAACCCAGCCTAGCAAGCTAGATATTTATATGGGTCTGATCTCAGTTCAGAATCACCATATAATAAAAGTCTCTGCAATATATATCATTGCAAGAAAACTCTAAAGGTACATTTATGAAAAAACAAATACAAGTTAATCACGTAACCTGCTATCACTTGTTATTTATGTCCAAAAGATGGCGCTATACCAAAACCGCCGAACAAGTGTAAGATTTGTTTTACATAAACGAAAAAAGAGTCAGAAATTAACTACCTCTTTCATTTGCTCACTCCCAGATCAGCTGATTTCAAGCTGGTTTGCTATCCTCAGTGGGAGATAGAGTATAGAAACTAGATCTAAAACACTGACTCTCAAGTGTTTATGCAAAACGTTTCTATCAGATTGCAAGCGTGAATTTTTCAGACCGGTAAAGTCTTCAAACCCAGCCTAGCAAGCTAGATATTTATATGGGTCTGATCTCAGTTCAGAATCACCATATAATAAAAGTCTCTGCAATATATATCATTGCAAGAAAACTCTAAAGGTACATTTATGAAAAAACAAATACAAGTTAATCACGTAACCTGCTATCACTTGTTATTTATGTCCAAAAGATGGCGCTATACCAAAACCGCCGAACAAGTGTAAGATTTGTTTTACATAAAGAAAAAGAGTCAGAAATTAACTACCTCTTTCATTTGCTCACTCCCAGATCAGCTGATTTCAAGCTGGTTTGCTATCCTCAGTGGGAGATAGAGTATAGAAACTAGATCTAAAACACTGACTCTCAAGTGTTTATGCAAAACGTTTCTATCAGATTGCAAGCGTGAATTTTTCAGACCGGTAAAGTCTTCAAACCCAGCCTAGCAAGCTAGATATTTATATGGGTCTGATCTCAGTTCAGAATCACCATATAATAAAAGTCTCTGCAATATATATCATTGCAAGAAAACTCTAAAGGTACATTTATGAAAAAACAAATACAAGTTAATCACGTAACCTGCTATCACTTGTTATTTATGTCCAAAAGATGGCGCTATACCAAAACCGCCGAACAAGTGTAAGATTTGTTTTACATAAACGAAAAAAGAGTCAGAAATTAACTACCTCTTTCATTTGCTCACTCCCAGATCAGCTGATTTCAAGCTGGTTTGCTATCCTCAGTGGGAGATAGAGTATAGAAACTAGATCTAAAACACTGACTCTCAAGTGTTTATGCAAAACGTTTCTATCAGATTGCAAGCGTGAATTTTTCAGACCGGTAAAGTCTTCAAACCCAGCCTAGCAAGCTAGATATTTATATGGGTCTGATCTCAGTTCAGAATCACCATATAATAAAAGTCTCTGCAATATATATCATTGCAAGAAAACTCTAAAGGTACATTTATGAAAAAACAAATACAAGTTAATCACGTAACCTGCTATCACTTGTTATTTATGTCCAAAAGATGGCGCTATACCAAAACCGCCGAACAAGTGTAAGATTTGTTTTACATAAACGAAAAAAGAGTCAGAAATTAACTACCTCTTTCATTTGCTCACTCCCAGATCAGCTGATTTCAAGCTGGTTTGCTATCCTCAGTGGGAGATAGAGTATAGAAACTAGATCTAAAACACTGACTCTCAAGTGTTTATGCAAAACGTTTCTATCAGATTGCAAGCGTGAATTTTTCAGACCGGTAAAGTCTTCAAACCCAGCCTAGCAAGCTAGATATTTATATGGGTCTGATCTCAGTTCAGAATCACCATATAATAAAAGTCTCTGCAATATATATCATTGCAAGAAAACTCTAAAGGTACATTTATGAAAAAACAAATACAAGTTAATCACGTAACCTGCTATCACTTGTTATTTATGTCCAAAAGATGGCGCTATACCAAAACCGCCGAACAAGTGTAAGATTTGTTTTACATAAACGAAAAAAGAGTCAGAAATTAACTACCTCTTTCATTTGCTCACTCCCAGATCAGCTGATTTCAAGCTGGTTTGCTATCCTCAGTGGGAGATAGAGTATAGAAACTAGATCTAAAACACTGACTCTCAAGTGTTTATGCAAAACGTTTCTATCAGATTGCAAGCGTGAATTTTTCAGACTGGTAAAGTCTTCAAACCCAGCCTAGCAAGCTAGATATTTATATGGGTCTGATCTCAGTTCAGAATCACCATATAATAAAAGTCTCTGCAATATATATCATTGCAAGAAAACTCTAAAGGTACATTTATGAAAAAACAAATACAAGTTAATCACGTAACCTGCTATCACTTGTTATTTATGTCCAAAAGATGGCGCTATACCAAAACCGCCGAACAAGTGTAAGATTTGTTTTACATAAACGAAAAAAGAGTCAGAAATTAACTACCTCTTTCATTTGCTCACTCCCAGATCAGCTGATTTCAAGCTGGTTTGCTATCCTCAGTGGGAGATAGAGTATAGAAACTAGATCTAAAACACTGACTCTCAAGTGTTTATGCAAAACGTTTCTATCAGATTGCAAGCGTGAATTTTTCAGACCGGTAAAGTCTTCAAACCCAGCCTAGCAAGCTAGATATTTATATGGGTCTGATCTCAGTTCAGAATCACCATATAATAAAAGTCTCTGCAATATATATCATTGCAAGAAAACTCTAAAGGTACATTTATGAAAAAACAAATACAAGTTAATCACGTAACCTGCTATCACTTGTTATTTATGTCCAAAAGATGGCGCTATACCAAAACCGCCGAACAAGTGTAAGATTTGTTTTACATAAACGAAAAAAGAGTCAGAAATTAACTACCTCTTTACCGGTCTGAAAAATTCACGCTTGCAATCTGATAGAAACGTTTTGCATAAACACTTGAGAGTCAGTGTTTTAGATCTAGTTTCTATACTCTATCTCCCACTGAGGATAGCAAACCAGCTTGAAATCAGCTGATCTGGGAGTGAGCAAATGAAAGAGGTAGTTAATTTCTGACTCTTTTTTCGTTTATGTAAAACAAATCTTACACTTGTTCGGCGGTTTTGGTATAGCGCCATCTTTTGGACATAAATAACAAGTGATAGCAGGTTACGTGATTAACTTGTATTTGTTTTTTCATAAATGTACCTTTAGAGTTTTCTTGCAATGATATATATTGCAGAGACTTTGATTATATGGTGATTCTGAACTGAGATCAGACCCATATAAATATCTAGCTTGCTAGGCTGGGTTTGAAGACTTTACCGGTCTGAAAAATTCACGCTTGCAATCTGATAGAAACGTTTTGCATAAACACTTGAGAGTCAGTGTTTTAGATCTAGTTTCTATACTCTATCTCCCACTGAGGATAGCAAACCAGCTTGAAATCAGCTGATCTGGGAGTGAGCAAATGAAAGAGGTAGTTAATTTCTGACTCTTTTTTCGTTTATGTAAAACAAATCTTACACTTGTTCGGCGGTTTTGGTATAGCGCCATCTTTTGGACATAAATAACAAGTGATAGCAGGTTACGTGATTAACTTGTATTTGTTTTTTCATAAATGTACCTTTAGAGTTTTCTTGCAATGATATATATTGCAGAGACTTTTATTATATGGTGATTCTGAACTGAGATCAGACCCATATAAATATCTAGCTTGCTAGGCTGGGTTTGAAGACTTTACCGGTCTGAAAAATTCACGCTTGCAATCTGATAGAAACGTTTTGCATAAACACTTGAGAGTCAGTGTTTTAGATCTAGTTTCTATACTCTATCTCCCACTGAGGATAGCAAACCAGCTTGAAATCAGCTGATCTGGGAGTGAGCAAATGAAAGAGGTAGTTAATTTCTGACTCTTTTTTCGTTTATGTAAAACAAATCTTACACTTGTTCGGCGGTTTTGGTATAGCGCCATCTTTTGGACATAAATAACAAGTGATAGCAGGTTACGTGATTAACTTGTATTTGTT
This sequence comes from Epiperipatus broadwayi, assembly GCA_028023455.1. Classification (NCBI taxonomy): domain Eukaryota; kingdom Metazoa; phylum Onychophora; class Udeonychophora; order Euonychophora; family Peripatidae; genus Epiperipatus; species Epiperipatus broadwayi. Next base: position 257,126 of record JAQFVV010006868.1, read on the forward strand.
TTTTCATATATATATAGTAAGGAAAATAGTTTGCTATTTAAGGCTCGAATGGGATCTTTAGCTACAAGAGAATATACATGTAAATGGAAAAAAATGGGTGATTTATTTTGTAAATTTTGTAAAGAAGGAATATAAAATATTAGGCATTTGTTAATTGAATGTAAATGCTTGAAAACAGAAAGGGTACATATAATGAAGTTATGGAAGAATAAATATGAACAATGTGATTATACAGAAAGTGAATTATTGTTTTTTATGCTGGGTTTGGGAAAAGATAAAAAGGATTTAGATATAAAGGTTATAGAGTTGACAAAGATTATGTTGTGAAAATGGGATGGAGCAGAATATCTGAAAATTTAGAGTGGGGAATGGAAAATAAAGTGGCTAACAGGTTTATCTGGGCATACTTGTTGAGATGTTTTTGACTTTGTTTAAGGAGAAGGCACAATACATCACAACAAAGCACATCAAACCTTAAATCCTTTCACCAAACTAGATACCTTTATGGGTCTGATTTTAGTTTTACCATATAGTAAAAACCTCTGCAATCTATATTATTGCAAAACCCTTCAAGTGTAAATTTATGACATTAAAATCAAGTTATAAATTTTGTAACTTGTTTATAGCTTGCATTTAATGATCCCTAGATGAAGCGTTACCAATAGCCCACTATCAAGATTTGTTTACACAAATGCTGAGAGGGATAGAATTCAATATTTCTTTCAAATTGTTTCCAATCATTAAACCATGATTTCGAGCTACTTGGCTCATGCCAGTAAAGGGTAGGAAGACTAGAAACTAGATCTAAACACCAACACTGCAGCATCTATGAAACACATTTCTATCAGCTTGAAAGCATGAATGTTTCAGATATGTAAATAACTTTAAAGCTTGAGAGTGGGCTATTGGTAAAGCGCTGTCTAGTGATAATTAAATGCAAGCTATAAGCAACATGCAAAATTTATAATTTGTTTTGTTTATCACAGATTTACCCTTGAAGATTTTTGCAATGGTATAGATTGCAGAGGCTTTTACTATTTGGTGAAACTGAACTGAATTCAAACCCATATAGCAATCTAGTTTCTTTAACTGGATTTGAAGATATTTACAACTTTTAATAAATCACACTGACAAGCTGATAGAAATGTATTTCATAGATGCTGCAGAGTTGGTATTTAGATCTAGTTTCTAGTCTTCTTACTCTTTACTGATGTGAGCCAACTAGCTTGAAACCATGGTTTAAAGGTTAAAGACAATTTAAAAAAGATATTGAATTCTATCTCTCTCAACATTTGTGTAAACAAATCTTGATAGTGGGCTATTGCTAATCCTCCATCTAGTGATCATTAAATGCAAACTGTAAGCAAGTGACAAAACTTATAACTTGTTCTATTTATCATAAATGTACCATTGAAGGTGTTTTGCAAGATGTAGAATGCAGAGGTTTTTTACTATATGATGAGACTGAAGTGAATTCAGACCCATATAGCTATCTAGTTTGTTTGATTGGATTTGAAGACATTTAAGTATCTGAAAAATTCATGTTTTCAAGCTGCTAGAAACATGTTTCATAGATGCTGCAGAGTTTGTGTTTAGATCTAGTTTCTTGTTTTCCTCTCCTTTACTAATGTGAGACAACAAGCTCGAAACCATGGTTTAAAAGTTAGAGACAATTTGAAAGAGATATTGAAGTATATCTCTCTCAGCATTTGTGTAAACAAAGCTTGATAGTGGGCTATTGGTAAAGCTTCATCTAGTGATCATTAAATGCAAGCTATAAGTAAGTTACAAAATTTATAACTTGGAAATATTGTTACAATGAAGTTTTAAATAAACCTCCTTAAACAGGAAATAATATATGTCACTGTAATGCAGACTAATAAATAGTCAATTATAACATTACAAACTGCAATACTTTTAAATTGCTCATGTATTATTTAGAAATAGTAAGTGAAATAGTGTTTAAAGCTAAACAGGATAATGATGTAATTAGATACCAACAAGTAGCCAACTAAACATTCACAGTAAAAGAGTAATTAATATCTCACTGCTGTCAAGGCAACCTTCACATCTTTTAATAGCAGGAATGGAAATCCATTCATGCTAATTGTTCATTAAATATATATGGACACTTAAAGATTGCAACCTCATTACACAGTATGAAATATTGTTACAATGAATTTTAAATAACATCTTTAAACATGAAATAAACATGCCATATATATATATATATATATATAGTATATCTTATATATGTATATATATATATATATATATATATATATATATATATAAGATTACTATATTGAAACTATCATAGAGTAATTAGATTATTGAAATAATTTAATTATTTGTATGTAATATTTTCATCCTTTAAAATGATTACATGTAATTTATGATCATTATTACAAAAATATGTAAATATACTTTGTATCAATGTTAATTATCTCTCCAACTATAATAAACAATGGTTATTAAACCATTGGAATTAATACAATAAAAGTAGTGCCATGTCATAAGAAATTTGTAAATTGAAGAATAATTTAATTTCTTACCTTTAAAGTCACTCTATCCCTTTAATATATGTATATGCTTTTCCCATATTAATATTTCTTATCCCATATCTAAATTTTTATTAAATATAAAACAAAATATTTTAAATTATTAATCTTCTTTTCTTATTCATTTCTTCAATAAAATAAATTTAATGATAAAGAAAATGACATTAATGTTCTCCAATTGCAATTATTAATAATAGTATTTATATAAGTTAATGCAATAGTCCTGAATGTTCCTGGAATTCACAACTTACAATTATTTAAAGATAAAATTATTAATTTATTTGTTATTATGCATTGAAGAAGATAATATGAGATCTCAAGTTGGTGTTTAGTTACCTCCTTGCATATAGACAGCTTCTTCTTTTATACACAGTTCTTTTATTAACAATTATAATTCCATATCAAAGATATAGCTTATATATAATTTTAATGGCATTTGGCAGAAGTAGTTATTCATATATGATTCAGATTTAAATGAAATTAATATGAAAGTAACTGATATACTTTTAAAAACTGCAACAATGATAGCTTGTAGAAAAAACAGCAATTGACCAACAAAATTTCTACTAAGACTAGAGAATTTATGAAGAAACAAGAAAAAAGAAGATATATAAAAATGATGCATTAAATATGATTGAATATTTCAAATTTTATAAAATGGTATGGAAACAAGTTGAAAATGATATATGAAAGTATAACTGTGAAATAGCAAGGAAAGTGGTAGAAGAGAATGAAAGTCTCAAGAGTGTAAAACAACATTTTGGTAATGGTAGAAAATTTATATCTGCAATAAGATAAAACATGGAATTATTACTAAAATAGAGATGACATCATAAAATGAGTAGAAGACTTTTATGAAGTGTTTCCTACATCTATTACATCCTCTGAATTAACCCAAAATTTTAAATGAAGAAGTGAGACATGCAATTAAATGTATGAAGAAAGGAATAACTTCAGGTAATGATGGAATTATAATTGATATATTAAAAGAAGCAGGTGAAGAAATAGAAAAAAAAATAGCAAAGTTATATACCAAATGTCTAAATGATAAAGATGTACCAGATGATTGGAAGAATGCAGTATTAATATTAATATTTAAAAAGGTGATAAAGAAGATATTAGAAATTACAGACCCATCAGCCTTTTATCAGTTTTATACAAAATTTTTACCAAGATAATTACAACTCATCTACAGAGAACATTAGATTTCCACCAACCAAGAGAACAAGCTGAACTTAAAAGTGGTTTTAATACAGTAGATCATATACATGTCTTGAGAGAAGTTATAGAAAGGACCAATGAATATGAGTTTCCATTATGCTTTGGATTTATAGATTATGAAAATATATTTGATTCTATAAACATTTCTTCAGTGATTAAAGCATTGGATCATCAAGGTATTGATCCAGGATATTGCCATATTCTAAAGAATATTTATAAAAATGAAACAGCAACAGTTAGATTACATAATGCTACAGGAAAGTCAACATAGTGAAGAGTGTAAGACAGTGTGACTCTATATCTGCAAAACTTTTTACAGCCATGCTGCATGAAGTATTTTGTGGATTACAATGGGAAGTTAAAGGAGTGAAAGTAAATGGAGATTATTTAAGTCATTTAGATTTTGCAGATGATGTAATTGTTTTTTTTCAAATAATGCTTTAGAGCTGCAGGAAATGTTACAGGAGTTAGGAGATGAAAGTAGGAAAATAGGACTAAAGACAAATGGTAAAAAGACTAAAGTAATGTTTAATGGATTTTCTCAAAGTATGAAAATTAAGATTGATTATGATGAGTTAGAAGAAGTTAACAGTTACAAATACCTTGGTCAGATTATTAATACAGATGGAAACATAATGTATGAAATTAATCATAGAATTAAACTTGGTTGGAGTGCTTTTTGTAGAAATAACTTGATACTAAAAGGAAATATGCCTATATGTTTGAAAAGGAAAGTTTTTAATAAATGTGTTTTATCAGTTGTTACTTATGGATCTGAGACTTGGGCACTTAATAGAAGTGCAATACAGAGACTTCAGACCACTCAATGAAGTATGGAGAGATGCATGTTGGGAGTAACAAGAAGAGATCAAAAACACAAGATATGGGTAAGAGAACAAACAGGTGTTACTGACCTCATTGAAAAATTAAAAGACTGAAGTGGAGTTGGGCTAAACATATTGCTAGAAGAGATGATAGTAGATAGACAATTGAAATTTGAAACTGGATTCCAAGAGATTGTAAATGACCCTGAAAGTGGCCACATGTGAAATGGATAGATGAAATACAAAAGTGTGCAGGGGTGATGTGGAGAAGAGAAGCTAAAGAGCAGAAAAGATGATTGAACTTGGAGAGACCTTCATCCTGCAGTGGATTGATAATTGTTGTTGATATATATATATATATATATATATATATATATATATATATATATATATATATATATATATATATATATATATATATATATATATATATATATATATATATATAGTACCCTCACCTTCTGGCAATATAATATATCATAAAATGGGTCTAGCTCAGATAAATAGTTATGCTAGGCTAAAATGCATATAATCGATAATAAAAATATTCTATGTTAATGTCTATTGTTTAATTGTCTCTAATTATAAAAATAATGTTATGGTTAGGTTTTCTAAGTTAAATAAATAAATGTTTATTAAATCATGAGACTATGGAGTGAGATACAAGTGGTAATATTAATTACATTGAGCCAATATCCCATAGGATACTACCTCAATGGCATAAGAATACTATCGCTCCTTTTATTATCTCAAATAATACATTTATAGCATTCATACGACTTTAACAATAATTAAATAATTAAGATAATAGTGATAAACAAATCTTAATACCTTTATTTAAAATAATGTAACTAAAATAATCTCGGGTTCTTAAACTAATTCAAATTAATTAAAATTTCTGTAGTCAAGCATGATAAGGGATTTAATATCACCCTCAACTACACCTAGCTAATAATAATAATAATAATAATAATAATAATAATAATAATAATAATAATAATAATAATAATAATAATAATAATAATAATAATAATAATAATAATCATCTTCAATGTATGATTCGATCTTATCTATTATTCCCCCATTATAATTATTATCAATTATATTAATAATAATAAAATGATATAGTATAATCTTTTATCTTTCATATGACATCTTCAATAAAATATGTGATAAAATCTTATAATCTGAGAATATATGTGTGGCAATGAATAATATTATAACTCTGTGTAATATATGATATAATTAATTTATGACCATAATGATAACAATGATAATGTAAATGAAATTTTTCAAATAAATCGTCTTAAGAAAATATTATAATTCTCAAATAATAATTTTATTCATACTGTGCAAATATTTTGTTTTGGTTCAAACCCTCTTTGATCATATCTTTGTAATGTGGAGGAAAATTGATTCAACACACAAATTTTTAAAACAAGTGATTATTTATCTTTTCAACATGTGTGTGATCAGGTTGTTCAGCAATATGAGATGGCACTGAGAGTGATGGGTCGTGTGAAAGTCTGAGTTCGAACCCTGCACATATTACATATATAAATGCAGGTTTAAGCCTGTACAATATATTAAAACAAGTTTAACAAAATTTTATTACAATAAAATTAACAAATAACTTATTTACAATATTTACAGTCCAAAATGAATCTTGTATCATTACAATATTCATTATTCTCTAAAATAAACTAACAAAATAAAATATAAACATTCACTCCAACTTTTAATAAAAATAATTTAATGTATCTCTTTAGATATTCATCAGAATTGTACCAATAATTAGGAACAATCATGGACATACCTAACATTTCAAATATATCATTTGTCATTGATTGTCACTATAATATGTTTCGATTGAAATATGCATCAATTATGAAAACATAAAAAATAAACTACAATAGGATTACTTAATCATTTAAAATAGCTTATCACAACAGTATTGTTGTCGAATAACATATATATATATATATATATATATATATATGTATATATATATATATATATATATATATATATATATATATATATATTCTGATTCAATAAAAATGATTTGATTCAATTAACAATGTAATTATAACCCATTACACATCTTATTTAGTATTAATCTAATATAAAATAGATGTATGTAATGATGTATTTCCTTAACATAGAATAATAACCATAAAATATAACTACTTGTTTCATTGTTTGTTGTTTTCTTTCGATACACAATATATTAAAAAATATGCAATACATGTAAGTTTTAAATACTTGGATTATTTTAAAATTTCGCGAAAAACAACTTCACTTTTCATTTACATACTTTAATAAAATAATTTACTATAAGATAGAAAATATTCTATGATTCTTTTCTTTATTTAATTTTATTCTTAATTTCATTTGTTTTATCATCATCCAACATAAGAAAACCTATCATATCCTTTTCCAATAATGATCCTTCAACTCCAAAATTATTTATCATTCTCCATTCTAAAATATAATTCTATACAATGTAATTCTTAGAAATCATGTTGGTGAATAGATGCATAGGTATAGGGACAAACTACAGTATTAAATCAATAGTACATGTATCAAATAGTCATGGTAACAGAGTATAAAGAAAAGAGAGGCATGACTTATCTGTCTAATAACCTCCACTAAAATAACAATGTCAAACTATTTGTTCAGCTTTCTGGAAAATTAATATTCAATACAAAGATAAAACACTGCCTACATAAAATATACAAGTTACAGTGCTTTGTTATCTGTACCTGCATAATTATTTAGAACATAAATTTATTCCTATTTCCATAACAAACACCTACATTAAAAGCACCTCTTTGGTTTCATTTCAAATTACTTCCAAGTCACTACTCTTTAAAAATTTTCTTATAGATTTATCAATCTACATTGACAAAAATTTTTACAACATATTATTAAAATAACTAATAAATTCCTATATAAAATAATGAATTAAACTGTTCAACAAGAAAAGGTTGCTTCACTTTCTTAAAATAAATTCTTGAACAAAAATACAAATGACTGTTATCAATACTTTAAACATTTAAGAAATAATCAAGTTCTTTACGAAAGAATCATATAATTATATTTATTATTAAGTAGTATTATACTAGTAATATGGAATAAAAGTATGCATATTTTTATAATAAATAAATTCTGACTCCTATAAGTTTTATATGTGTACAATGTATTCACACATACTCATACATTCATACAATAACATTAGATAATATGTTGACAATCTAAAGAAAAGAAAGAAAAATGCATCATAAAAATTATTAATATTTTACAATTATTACCTAAGTGATATTTCTTATCATTAATCACTTATTATGACATCTTCTGGTCCACAATCAATAAAAACATTGCATAATATAACATTCATTCAATACTATTGTACCTAAAATATTAAAAACTTTTTTAAAAATTATTAAAATCTTTTATAGAAATTATATTATTATTATTAAGTAATTAATTTTTATGTACCTTCCCTCTTCCTAATTATCAATAAAAAAATTAACACCAAGGTTCATTTTAAAATAAATCAAAAACATATCTATGTAAACTTCAGTGATAAATGTTCTTTTTTTTTTTAAAAAATTTTTTTTTTATTTCCTCAGGATTTCTTTACCAACACTTTTTAGGCAAATGAAACCCCATAACTTGTTGCTATGATATTGACTGAACACTTAAGAAGATTTTTCCCCTGACACAATGCATATTCAATAGATTCACTTCAAACATGATGAATGGAAATTAAAAATAAATAATGAAATTGAAAAATAAGTCGACTTCAGAAAACTAGACATATTGGTAAAAATAATCACTGATCTGTTCTTGAAAGTTTATAAAAATAATAGTTCATTGTTTCTATTATTTAAATCAGTGATTATTGTAGATAATTTCAACCTGTAATGTTTAAAAATAATTCTTCGAAGTTTTCCTTACTCCATCAGGATCCTATGCCAGCTTATTGTGTCTTTGACATGGTGATATGAATTTGGGTGTCCGAATATAATTCTTGCACATTTTTTTTAAATATTCTCAGGAATTAATACTTACTTATTTATCATAATACTATTATTTGCATGGTTTTATTGTCAGAATATTTTATTATTTATACAAGGATTTTTCTTTCAATTATTAGTTTGCAATTATTGTTTTTTAAAATATTATAAAATATATATAGTGTTGTACGACAATAAAGACTTATCCTGTAAGATATTTTAATAACTATTTTGATTTTTTCCATCCTTCATCAAATTACAGCTTAAAATAAATTATTTTAAAATGTTATCTTCAAAAGGAATCATTTTCTGCATCTTTTATTCAAAATATATATTTTAAATTATTGAAAGATTTTTTAAAAGTTTTTACCATATTACTTTTTCCAGTCTCAGATAAAACTATGTTTCCAAATAAAAATGCATTGTTACTTTTAATCTCTTATCAATTTTTCCATTCAACTCTTCATATATTCCAGCTTATAAATTTAGTTGATAAAATATTTCTCTCCATTAAAATTATTAAAATTATATTTTTAATTGAAAATTTTACTTCCAAAATCTCTTTGTTCAGATAGATATTTCTTCTTGGTACTTCCATATTTATGAGATGTTTTAGACTAAATTTTGACAAAAGTTTTGGTAAGGAAATTTATCTGCCTAACAGTGCATAATTTAGCTTAATAAAGTTATAATTTATTCATAATACTATCTTGGTTAAAATAATTCAATTGGTACACTTCTCTGTTTTAAAATAAATTATTAGAGAGTTATAGCACTGAATTGCTAATTTAAAACAAACTTAATTAACAGAAAGTAAACTTAACTAACAGAAGCAGATTTAATTAACAGAAGCTTACCAAAAACAATTGAGCATCTATATTTATACCCAAATAAATCAATCATCCGATTGGTGGATTAGGCTTTCACCTGATGTCTTAATTTACATATAACTTTGAGATTACATAATTAAAATCAAAAATATAAAAATAATGGCTCATCTTTTAAAAATATTACTTAAATTTATTAATTCTAAATTAATTTTTACACTTTATTAAAATCAACTAAATATTTTAAAATGACTTCTAAAAACAATATTTTAGTAATTTATTCCACCTTTAATTTTTAATATATCTGTTTTTCTAAACATAAAAATCTAATTTTTATTAACTGCAAACGTTTTAAAATCCTAATTAAATATTTAAAATAGCTAATTTTTTAAATACATTTAACACAATTTTAGGCATTAAATATTTTCACCTTACTTTAATTAAGCTTTTAAAAAGATTGTCAGAATAACATAGTAATCATACCAATAGAACACATCTTAAGAAAAAAAAAATAGAAAATTGATATAATAAATATATTCTGACCTAAAGAAAAGGGCACAATATATTGTACAATAAAATTGGTGTTATATTCACTTTGCACTTTTTTTATAATGTAAAGTTCATTAATTTAATTTAATTGAAGTTTTTGTAAAATGTTTTTCTAAGCAATCTTTATATTTCGAACTTCAACTAGAATGAACTCTATAAAATAAAAAAAATTATTCAAATTAAGTAATTTAGAAATTACTTTTCTTTAAGAAATATTACATTTTTTTTCTAATAAGCTTTCTCATTAAATCATTCAAAAATATGGATTTTATCCTATACAATGTTCTTTAAATCGAACACAATATAAGTTCTTGTGAGGATATTGTTGAAAAGATAGAATTAATCTTTCAATAAATTATTTGATTTTTCCTATTTATAGTTGTATGAGCTTGTTAAAGCATATCATATTATATATTGTGATATTACAATTCTATATTAAATCATTAGGTTAATTTCATTTACTTTAATTCATTGATAAATTGCATACTAACTTAATAGTTTTCACATTGTCAATTGTCTTTATTAATGAATTAGTATTTCAACAATGGTTTTTCATTTAAAAGAATGAAAAATACTAATTTACTATGTTACATATTTATTTTCATAAATATAATAGAAATAAAAATATAATATGTGTGTGTGTGTGTAAGTAATGGATACTCATACATATCTCCTCCACTAAAGAGGATTAAAATAAATTAACATTTTATTTTAATTCTTCGTCTTTATCATCATTTATGCTTATTACAATACGTATTAAATTTTTATTTAGTTTCCCCTTGACTTAAGGTTTTTAAATTCTCAAGTATTAAAGAAAAATATGATTATTAATTATTATATTTAATAATTAAATTGCTTTATGGGCAATTGGTTTCTTAGTTTTTATAATGTCTTAAATATGGTAAATGTCATATAATTTGTTTTGATCAAATCATAGATTAAATGTAATATTGTTTCTATAATATCACCATTTATCCTGATTATTTTGTTTTAAAATTATTACCTATTAAAGTTAAATAATTTAATAATATTTTACTATGTAAAAATCATTATATAGATTCCTTACTTTTTATTCACTTCTTTCAATAAATTTTTATATAATGTATCTTTATTAATATACTAAATATTTGGAATGGTATATCAAAATAAGTATATGGTAGAAAACCTGATCATTTTGTAACTAAATTTTAATTAGTTATTTCATAAGTATTTTATGTATAAATCAATTTAAAGTACAAATTCTGCTCTTTTTTGAGACTTACTAGACTATCATTGACATCCAATAAATGAATACATAAACTTATTTAAAAGTACTAATACGGCTCTTTAAGTTTTGAGACTTACTAGATTATTTTTAGCATCCAATAAACAAATCAGTTGAAATTAATTTATGAAATTGCCAGCCTATAAGCAACCTGTTTTCTCTTTCCATATTAATGATATTATCCATCCTAGGTTTTTATTTTTATAAATGAATCTATAATTTTTTAGACACAATTATATATATATAGTATTTCCTTCTCCTTCATAACTAATTTCTTTCCATTTTTTCACTATAATCCTAATAATTATTACATAATTTAGGCATTACATAACTTATGATATTTGATTATTTAAATAAAATTTTTGTATTTTTCCTTGATAGGGCTTTAATATAGGAGCATTATAAGTGCCTTGTATTTCACCATCATAATGTAATCAATATGCATTTGGTCCAAATTTTTTATAATAGTAAATGGTACTTCATAGATATTACAAAATTTGTGAAAAATTAAATCTTGTTGGATTACTAACATGTGGAGTCTTCAAAAATACTTTGTCACCTACTTTAAATTGATAATTTGACATTGAAATATTTTTATGATGTTTTGAGCCATTTGTATCATACTTTCTAAAGCTTCTTTTCTATCTTTTTCAATATCTATGGTTAAATTAGTGATTGGTGGTATATAATATTTAAATAATTTTGGTATATTTTTTTGTTTTAATTGTAATTTAATGAGTGTGAATCCAGTGGATTTGTTGACACTCCAATTTATATAATTTACGATATCTGGTGTGTGCTTTACTCACCCATTTGTGATTATCTTCAAATAAGTTCTAAACAGAAGTCTAAGTTTCCACATTAGATATTCACATGGGTTTGATTGGGGATTTCTTATAGAAATAAGCATATTTTTATCTGATGTTTATTTACCCATGTATTCCATTCTTTGGATAGGAAGGGTGTGCTATGATCAGTTAAGATCTTCACAGGTTACATTAATATTATATCAAGTATTATTTTGGGGTATTGGATAAGCAGACACAAATTTAGAAAAGAGATCATAAGATACTACTACTAATTTTTTTTTATTAAATGGAGGTAAAGGTCCATAGTAGTCTTTTCTGGAATGATAGAATTTATTGAACAAACATAATTTTTATTTACTGATTTAGCTCTCAAACATATTTGACAATTTTGAATTTCATTCGAAATATCTTTATGCATATTAGGCCAATAAAACCAGTTTTTTATTGTTTGTTCAGTTTTATAGACACCATAATGTCCATATAAACAATGTATATATTGTATGAGTGGATTTTGTATTATTTCAAATATTACTACCTTCCACTCATTTAAATTGTCATTAATTTTATATTTCAAGACCATATTATCTATTTTATATAATTGAAGATTACTGGTGGTATACAGAATTTCCTCTTTATTTAATGTTTTAATAATCAGCATTAAATTTTTATCTTGATTCTGTAAATTATGGCTATTTATTAAATTTTTCTCTACCTTTTCATTAACTATCAAGTCAATATCCCTAATGTATGCATTATCTACCAATAAATGTAGTTGTTCTGATTTACATGAATTTCAACTTCATCAGCTACAGCATTCTTGTATTCTTTACAATATTTAATTGTATAATTGAATTATTGTAATAACAGATTCCATATAACTAATCAAGAATTAGTCAAGTAATTCGAGGCTTTTATGATCAGTTATCACTAACATTTCTGATTCGAGAAACATTCAAAATTTTTGAAAAGCACACACTATTACTAGTTCTTCTTTCTCTGTAACTATATAATTCAATTCAAGACCTTTTAATGAATGCTAATAAAATAGAGGACTACCTGTTTGTAAAATAAATGGTTTGTTAAAATCAGGAAAACTTAACACACTTTGCTTTAAAAATCGAGCTTTTATTTTAGCAAATGCGTCATCTTGTTCCTCAGTCCATTTCCATTTCTCATATTTTCTAATGAGTTTTAACAACGGTTCCTTGTAATCAGAAAATTTTTGGTAGAAACGATTATAAAAAGTACATATTCCTAAATATGATCTAATTTCTTTTTTTTTTTTTTTTTTTGGGGGGGGGGGATTATGTATAGCACTAATCTTATCCAGATGAGGTTTAATCTTATTGTGACCAACAAAATGACCTAAGAAGACTACTTCACTAGATATCAAAGTGCTCTTTTTAAAATTGATTTTTATTCCTTTATCAGAACACTCTTTAAAAAACATTTTTATATGTTGAAGATGTTCTTCAATTGTAATTGGTGCAATTATAACATCATCTACATATATTGTATCTGTTTTATATCAGGAGATAATATTTTATTCAAGCATCTAATTAAGGCAGCACCACTATTGATCAATACAAATGGCATCCTATTAAATTAGTAAGTAAATACTTCATACCAAAACGCTGTATATTGGCGATCTTCGGCATGATTATAGCTGCCAATAGCTTGAGGTCAAATCGAATGTAGAAAATAATTTCTTGTTTCCAAATCTCATGAATAATTCGTGTATGGGTGGTGGTATATTTCTGTCAGGAACAGTAATTTTGTTTAGTTGTTTAGCGTCTAAACAGAATCTCATCGACCCATCTTTCTTCTTCACAGTGACAACGGGATTACAGTAAGGTTAAGAGGATTTGGAAATGATTTCCCATTCAAGCATTTTATTAATTTGTTGATATATTTCTTCTCTATATTGATAAGAAATAGGATAAGATTTGGATTGAAAAGGTTAATCATGAATTAATTTTACTCTTTGCTGAAACCTTCAATAACACCTGGTATTTCAGAGAATATAATATTATATTCATTAATAATATATTGTAATTTATTAACATTATCTTCATCAATCAAATTTGATTTAGCGATTTTTGATTTTACAAGGGTTTCTGATATGTTTGACATCATACAATCAATTTCAAATAGATCATACTTCGGAGACAATGTTATTCTTAAAACCTCATCACATACCTTAACTATCTTATTTTTAAAGTCAATCAGACATTGGTTCAGATGTAAGATCTCTTCTTCCAATATCATTTCATGAATAAGTCCAGTTAATATCAAAAAGACATGCTAAATACATGTTTGATTAATAGTCTGTTTGTTTCAGATTTGCTTTAAAATTATTTTTGCCCTTTTGTTTTAGCTAAAGTAATCTGTACTGATTTTATGGGTAAGGTTTTAATATGTGGATTCTTATCCATCAAGCGTTTATAAAACTCCTCTAACATGGCTTAAATTTGCAAATCTTCAAACATAATATTAATTAATGGACAATTTTGAATAGCATACTTGGATTGATTATCTTTCTCTGAACATATTATGTTGGTGATTTGTTTAATTAAAATTTTATTTTTGTTCCTCGTTTTAAATATGGATCTTTGAGAAGAGGAAGTATTTCCGAAGACCCTTTTTAATTTAATTTACCTGTTGTTTTGGGTATATTTTTGTTATACATTATTTTAATTTTATTTGATCTATTAGTAGATGCTATACTGTTAATTTTTGAAATTTGATGTGTATCAGAACTTAGTTTAACTTCTGTATTATTATCACTCTTAATTGTTTTACTTTGAGGATGACTAAAAATCTTATGTTTTCTTGTTTTATAATTGATAGTACTTACTTGAATATCTTTTTTCTTTCTTTCAAAATACTTTTGCTTAACATTTTGATTATTTGAGTTTATATTATTTAAAATATCTATAATTTGTTCAATATTTTGCGCATTAGAAAATAATAAAGACTGTTCAATTTTCATAGATAAGTTATGTTCCACTATACAAATAATTTGATTTTGGCTAAAGTGATATGTAATAAGAGTTTTCAGTTTGTATGCATGTCTTCTAAATAATTTATAAAGAGTTTCACCAGGCAAATTTTTATATTTTTTTTCCTAAAGTATTTGATATAACTGTGATTCTTGACGATCATTATTCCAAAAATTCTTTATCAATAATTTTTGATATTCTTCCAAAGTTTTAGTTATTTGGAATAATGATTCCCACCATGATAAAGCATCACCTTGTAAATGACTGTATGCTACTATCAATGTTCACCTTCTGGTAAATTACTATTTACTGAAAAATATAAATTTAAGTTTTTTTAGATGGTCTATTGGAGCTTCATTTGTAAACCCTTGGAAATGTTTTAATTTTACAAATTGGATTTATAGCATTATATTGTAATGTGTGATTTGAATTGTTAATATTTTTGCAGACTTATAGATGATTGTTGATTGTGATGGTGAGCAAAGTCTCCTATAGAATAATAAATCTTATTATTATTATTATTATTATTATTATTATTATTATTATTATTATTATTATTATTATTATTATTATTATTATTATTATTATTATTATTATTATTATTATTATTATTATTATTATTATTATTATTATTATTATTATTATTATTATTATTATTATTATTATTATTATTATTATTATTATTATTATTATTATTATTATTATTATTATTATTATTATTATTATTATTATTATTATTATTATTGTTCCCTTTGCATGTTTTCCATCTCAATTACTATTTCATCTTGATGTTCCTTTTTATTTGGATCTTCCTTTATCCTACTAATAGTTTCTAATATTTGATTCAATTTATTTGAAGTAGTGTCTTCTTTGATATGATATAATTTCATCTTTTTACAAGTTTGGGTATAAGTTTCCATCATTATTTTTCTTTCTTTTTCAAATTCATCCTTCAAAATTTTTATTGTTTGATCTATGGTAATATTTTTATTTTCCAATTGATTAAATATATCTGTTTGATTCTCTAATATTTCAATATTATATTTATTTAATTTTAAATCTGTATCAATTAAATTTTGTTTCACATTTAAACATTGAATTTTTTTTCCCATAGACTGAATTTTATTTTCTTGGTTATTAATTTCTACGTGAACATGTTTTATTTTCTCATCTATAACCATTTCAGTCTCTTCTTGGATTTTATATATTTCAATTTGAAGATGATTGTATACATCTTTATTTCTAAAAAAAAATGTACTTTGTTTTCTATCTTTGTTTCAAATTCAATAAATCTTTTTTGACACCTAAGATCTGTTTCCTCGATGACTTTTTGAATTTTGTGAATTTTATTATTCATATTCGTTTGTATCTGTTATACCTCATCCTTTAAAACCACTTTTATATTATCTAATTTTAGTGATAATTCATTTGTTACATCTGCTTTCATATATTTCACCTCAACTTCCATATTTGCATTTATATTTACAATCTCCTCTTTCAAATCTTCTTTCAGATTTTCTATCTTTGTATCCATATTTGCAAACAAATCTGTTTTCATATTTGCATATAAATTTCCAATCATTTGTTGCATCATTAACATCATTTGACTTAATGATGGATTATTATTTGTTTTATTTTCTATAGGTTTGTCGATAATATCCATAGTTTCTGGAACATGGATATTTAATATAAAATTACTATCAGACACACCTTTATCTATTTGTTCATACTATTCATGGCATCATCAGTAGTTGTATTTCAACCCTCAGTTTGCATTTCCATATTACTATCAGTATTAGAAGAAAATATTTTATATTTATTTCTTTAATCAAAAAACTAACTTTATTTTAACTATAACTTTACTTATACAATAATATATCATTCATCATAGATTATTTTATGTGATGCCTTTTTCTTTTCAAAGTACGTATATATTCTTACATTAATGCCTAATTTTTAAAATTATATTTTTAAGCAAGTGATCTATTTATTTAAATTTTAAACCATTTAATTTTCAAAGTCCCTATTATTTTATTATTTACTATTTTACAATACATTATTTTACAATACGTACTTTAAATAGTGAGATTATTATTATTAATATTTATCCCTCAAAGTTTTCTATCGCTATACAAACAATATGGGATCTATGATTCAACGATATAATAAGATATTGAATCTATGATTCAGAGCGTGACTTGTCTGTACCATATTTAACGGAATGCACCCTCTGAATGAGATAAATTAAGGCAGTCGCATCTTACTATAATCACATTTAAAGTATTCATATAGGATGCCTTGAATGATGTGATTTAATTTTAATATAAAACTATGTCTGTTCCAAATACAAAATTTATTATTTAATTATTAAAATAAATTATATCTAAACCACATCAAATCAATCTTCACCTTAATTGATTTAATCGTTATGCTCAGACTTCAACCTCAGGGAAGTTTAACAATTGATTGTCTTTTCAATATACTAGAGTAATAATAATAAATCTTACTAACTCATTAAAATGAGTTTTATGAAGTTAATATAATAATCAATAAAAATTATATATTAAATGTCTGATCTCATCTTATAAAATCAAATAAATACATTACCGACTTCATTTAGTTTAATATACAACATAACAATTATTTATTTAGCAAATAAATAATTTAAACTTTATAATTTATAAGAATTATTTATATATCTACTACCTTATATTTAAAATACAAATATATTCTATTTACCAATTGTAGATATATATTTTAATTTATAACACCACATGATTTAATAGTTGAAAAGATCTTGAATAATATATATATATATATAAATTATTAATCAATGTCTGTATATATATATATATATATATATATATACATGCTGAAGAAAGGAGTTTGCTATTAACTGAAAGGAGAACCTTTGATTTCTCTTGGAGGCCTTAAAGAAACCGTGCAGGGCAAATTCCTAATGTCCACTCCATACGTTCTTGTAGTTGCAGCTGTTATTACTATGTGATTATTCATATAGTATACGAACATGGATGGGCTGCTCACCAACACGCATTAGCCAGCATGGTGAGTTTATTGGCTTTTTACCTCTAAGTTTAAGATCAAGAAACACCATGGTTTTTCTTCTCAGTGCCTGATAAGGCAGAATGAAAGTTTGTGTAAATGATAAATATTTTTCCAATATATATATATATATATATATATATATATATATGTATATATATATATATATATATATATATATACAATTATGACAGACAAAAAAAAAGCATGGCCCTTGTTCCCAGGAGAATGTAAAGTCACTAACCAAGGCAGCGGTAGTGGGCCGAAGGGGGAGGGTGCTAAGAATCCCCTGATTGTGGACCCAGGCTGCCCTTTGATGATGACATTTTATTTAGGTACTTACAACTGCAGATCACTTTCAAGTGAAGGAAGATTGCAAGAATTAGAAGAAGAACTGTCTTATATTAAATGTAACATTATTGGACTTTGTGAAGTTAGAAGAAAATGTGAAGAAACTATTGATTTAAAAAGTGGACATATACTCTATTATAAAGGTACACATGTTGGAAATGCAAGTGAAGTAGGATTCATTATAAATAAAATGTGGAAGAACAATATTGTGGAGATTGATGGTGTATCGGAAAAAATGGCAAGATTAGTTATACAACTTAATAGCAGATACCAAATGCAGATAATTCTGGTTTATGCCCCAACAAGTTCTCATAGTGATGAAGTAGTAGAAGTTTATTATATGGATGTACAAAAGGCTTTTGATCAGAGTAAATAACATTTTAAAATTGTTATGGGAGACTTTAATGCTAGAATTGGTAGACAAGTGAAAGATGAAATTGCTGTAGGTAATTTTGGTTATGGTAATAGAAATGGGAGAGGACATAGACTTGTGGAGTTTGCAGAAAAAGAAAAACTTTATATTATGAATTCATTTTTTGAGAAAAATGTTAAAAGGAAATGGACATGGAAGCATCCAAATGAAGGAACAGCAGAATTGGAAAATATTTTGACTAACAGGAAATACATATTTCAAGATTGTAATGTTCTTAATAAATTTAACACAGGAAGTGATCATTGATTAGTAAGGTGTAAGTTATGTGTTAATGTAAAACTAGAAAGACAAAAATTATTAAGAAAAACAATATTTACAGTTGATATTCCTAATCTTCAGAAACATTCTAATGAATTTAAATTAGAACTTACAAATAGGTTTCAAGTGTTAGGAGATTTTGAACATGATTCAGATTTGAATGAAATTAATATGAAAATAACTGATACACTTTTAAAAACTGCAACAAAGATAGCTGGTAGAAAAAAGCAGCAATTGACTAATAAAATTTCTACTGAGACTAGAGAATTTATGAAGAAAAGAAGAAATATGAAAATAAACAAAAATGATGTATTAAAAAGAATTGAATATCCCATATTTTGTGAAATGGTACGGAAAAGAGTTGAAAATGATATAAGAAAGTATAACTTTGAAATAGCAAGGAAAGGTGTAGAAGAAAATAAAAGTCTCATGAATGTTAAACAACATTTTGGTTTGGTAGGAAATTTATATCTGCAATAAGAAAAAAAGATGTAATTATTACTAAAAAGAGAGATGACATCATCAAATTGGTAAAAGATTTTTATCAAGAATTATATAGTAATAAAGAACAAGTACCTCCTATATCTATTACATCTTCTGAATTGCCCAGAATTTAGAATGAAGAAGTGAAACATGCAATTAAACTTATGAAGAAAGGAAAGGCTCCAGGAAATGATGGGAATTATAATTGATATATTAAAAGAAGCAGGTGAAGAAATAGAAACAATTTTAGCAAAGTTATGTACCAAATGTCTAAATGATAAAGATGTACCGGAAGATTGAAAGAATGCAGTAATAATATTAATATTTATGAAAGGTGATAAGAAAGATATTAGAAATTACAGATCTATCAGCCTTTTATCAGTTTTATATAAAATTTTTACCAAGATAATTACAAGTCGTCTACAGAGAACTTTGGATTTCCACCAACCAAAAGAACAAGCTGGATTTAAAAGTGGTTTTAGTACAATAGACCATATCCAGGTATTGAGAGAGGTCATAGAAAGGACAAATGAATATGAGTTGTCATTATGTTTTGGATTTGTAGATTATGAAAAGGCATTTGATTCTATACACATTTCTTCAGTGATTAAAGCATTGGATCATCAAGGTATAGATCCAGGATATTGTCAGATTTTAAAGAATATTTATAAAAATGCAACAGCAACAATTAGATTACACAATGATACT
>JAQFVV010006868.1:280000-284372 GCA_028023455.1 Epiperipatus broadwayi
TATGAAGATATACAAAAATGATGCATTAAAAAGGATTGAATATCTTGAATTTTGTAAAATGATGTGGAAAAGAGGTGAAAATGATATAAGAAAGTATAACTGTGAAATAGCAAGGAAAGCTGTAGAAGAAAATAAAAGCCTCAAAAATGTTAAACAACATTTTGGTATTGATAGAAAATTTATATCTGCAATAAGAAAAAAAAATGGAATTATTACTAAAAAGAGAGATTACATCATGAAATTGGTAGAAGATTTTTATCAAGAATTATATAGTAATAAAGAACAAGTACCTCCTATATCAATTACATCTTGCGAATTGCCCAGAATTTTAAATGAAGAAGTGAGAAATGCAATTAAATGTATGAAGAAAGGAAAGGCTCCAGGTAATGATGGAATTATAATTGATACATTAAAAGAAGCAGATGAAGAAACAGATTTTTTTTAGCAAAGTTATATACCAAATGTCTAAATGATAAAGATGTCCCGGATGATTGGAAGAATGCAGTAATAATATTAATATTTAAAAAAGGTGATAAAGAAGATATTAGAAATTACAGACTTATCAGCCTTTTATCAGTTTTATATAAAATTTTTACCAAGATAAATACTACTTGTCTACAGAGAACATTGGATTTCCAACAACGAAGAGAATAAACTGGATTTAAAAGTGGTTTTATTACAGTAGATCATATCCAGGTATTGATAGAAGTTATAGAAAGGTCAAATGAATATGAGTTGTCATTATATTTTGGTTTTGTAGATTATGCAAAGGCATTTGATTCTATAAACATTTCTTCAGTAATTAAAGCATTGGATCATCAAGGTATAGATCCAGGATATTATCATATTTTAATGAATATTTATAAAAATGCAACAGCAACAATTAGATTACATAATGTTACTGCAAAGGTCAACATTGAGAAAGGTGTAAGACAAGGTGATTCCATATCTCCAAAACGTTTTAAAGCAGTGCTGTAAGAAGTCTTTTGTGGATTAAAATGGGATATTAAAGGAGTGAAAGTAAATGGAGATTATTTAAGTCATTTAGATTTCACAGATGATGTAGTTGTTTTTGCAAATAATGCTTCAGAGCTGCAGGAAATGTTGCAGGAGTTATGGGATGAAAGTAAAAAAGTAGGACTAAAGATAAATGTTAAAACGTCTAGAGCAGTGGTCTTCAACCACCTTTCCGTGGCCCGGTGCCGGTCTGTAGAAGTTTTTTGCTGGTGCACGATAGACTGGCAAGAAAGTTTTAATAACAAAATAATAAGATTTTAAACTTTTAATTAATATAAACAATTTTTATTTATTTTTTTTCATCGCACTTTTACCTGATTAAAAAAAAAAAAACAGAACAAAATCTAATCAGTCATACATAAATTAATTTGTTTTTCTAGCTATCACAGATGTTTATGGGGGGGGGGGGGGTAGAATTAAATTTTTTATTACTTTTCTAAAAAAATTCAAAATTGAAAAAAAAAAGTTTTTTTATTATACAAACTCCATATTTATATAACTTCATCTAAGTATAAGCTGTTTATATCTTTAAGAAAATTTATCTATAGACTTCTGCTGGTCCATGAAACCTTATCCTTATTTTTGCTGGTCCACGAAACCTTATCCTTATTTTTACCGGTACGCAGGTGTGAATTGGTTGAAGACCCCTGGTCTAGAGTAATGTTTAATCAATTTGCTGAAAATATGAAAATAAAGATTGATTATGATGAATTAAAAGAAGATAACAGTTACAAATACCTTGGTCAGATTATTAATACAGATGACAGCATGATGGAGGAAATTAATCATAGAATTACACTTGGTTGGAGTGCTTTTGGTAGAAATAACTTGATACTAATAGGAAATATGCCTATGTGTTTGAAAAGGAAGGTTTTTAACAAATGTGTTTTACCAGTTCTTACTTATGGATATGAGATTTAGACACTTAATAGAAGAGCCATACATTGACTTCATACCACTCAAAGAAGTATGGAGAGATGTATGTTGGGAGTAACAAGAAAATACTGAACATGCAATGTATGGGTAAGAGAACAAACAGGTGTTATTGACCTCATTGAAAAATTTAAAAGATTGAAGTGGAGTTGGGCTGGACATATTGCTAGAAGAGATGAAAATAGATGGACAATTGAAATTTTAAGCTGGATTCCAAGAGATTGTAAAAGATCCAGAAGGATACCAGATGTGAGATGGATGGATGAAATAAGAAAGTGAGCAGGGGTGATGTGGAGAAGAGAAGCTAAAGTTCGGAGAAGATGGATTAAACTAGAAGAGACCTCCATCCTGCAGTGGATTGATAATGGTTGGTGATATATATATATATATATATATATATATATATATATATATATATATATATATATATATATATATATATATATATATATATATATATATATATATATATATATAATTAGTTTCCAACCAGTAACCACCTAAACATTCACAGTAAATATAGCAACCAATATTTCTAACTGCTGTCAAGGCAACCTTCACACCTTTTAATAGCAAGAATGGAAATCCATTCTTACTAATGATCCATTGAATATATATGGACACTTAAAGATTGCAACTTGACTACAGAGTATGAAATATTGTTACAATGAAGTTTAAATAAACCTCTTTAAACATGAAATAAACATGTCACTATAATGCAGACTAATAAATAGTCATCTAAAACATTATTTAATGCAATACTTTTAAATTGCCCATGTATTATTTAGAAATAATAAGCGAAATAGTGCCTAAAGCTAATCTGGGATAATGATGTAATTAGTTTCCAACCAGTAACCACCTAAACATTCACAGTAAATATAGCAACCAATATTTCTAACTGCTGTCAAGGCAACCTTCACACCTTTTAATAGCAAGAATGGAAATCCATTCTTACTAATGATCCATTGAATATATATGGACACTTAAAGATTGCAACTTGACTACAGAGTATGAAATATTGTTACAATGAAGTTTAAATAAACCTCTTTAAACATGAAATAAACATGTCACTATAATGCAGACTAATAAATAGTCATCTAAAACATTATTTAATGCAATACTTTTAAATTGCCCATGTATTATTTAGAAATAATAAGCGAAATAGTGCCTAAAGCTAATCTGGGATAATGATGTAATTAGTTTCCAACCAGTAACCACCTAAACATTCACAGTAAATATAGCAACCAATATTTCTAACTGCTGTCAAGGCAACCTTCACACCTTTTAATAGCAAGAATGGAAATCCATTCTTACTAATGATCCATTGAATATATATGGACACTTAAAGATTGCAACTTGACTACAGAGTATGAAATATTGTTACAATGAAGTTTAAATAAACCTCTTTAAACATGAAATAAACATGTCACTATAATGCAGACTAATAAATAGTCATCTAAAACATTATTTAATGCAATACTTTTAAATTGCCCATGTATTATTTAGAAATAATAAGCGAAATAGTGCCTAAAGCTAATCTGGGATAATGATGTAATTAGTTTCCAACCAGTAACCACCTAAACATTCACAGTAAATATAGCAACCAATATTTCTAACTGCTGTCAAGGCAACCTTCACACCTTTTAATAGCAAGAATGGAAATCCATTCTTACTAATGATCCATTGAATATATATGGACACTTAAAGATTGCAACTTGACTACAGAGTATGAAATATTGTTACAATGAAGTTTAAATAAACCTCTTTAAACATGAAATAAACATGTCACTATAATGCAGACTAATAAATAGTCATCTAAAACATTATTTAATGCAATACTTTTAAATTGCCCATGTATTATTTAGAAATAATAAGCGAAATAGTGCCTAAAGCTAATCTGGGATAATGATGTAATTAGTTTCCAACCAGTAACCACCTAAACATTCACAGTAAATATAGCAACCAATATTTCTAACTGCTGTCAAGGCAACCTTCACACCTTTTAATAGCAAGAATGGAAATCCATTCTTACTAATGATCCATTGAATATATATGGACACTTAAAGATTGCAACTTGACTACAGAGTATGAAATATTGTTACAATGAAGTTTAAATAAACCTCTTTAAACATGAAATAAACATGTCACTATAATGCAGACTAATAAATAGTCATCTAAAACATTATTTAATGCAATACTTTTAAATTGCCCATGTATTATTTAGAAATAATAAGCGAAATAGTGCCTAAAGCTAATCTGGGATAATGATGTAATTAGTTTCCAACCAGTAACCACCTAAACATTCACAGTAAATATAGCAACCAATATGTCTAACTGCTGTCAAGGCAACCTTCACACCTTTTAATAGCAAGAATGGAAATCCATTCTTACTAATGATCCATTGAATATATATGGACACTTA